>JABSTT010004526.1:0-21860 GCA_013339685.2 Hyalomma asiaticum
ATAGATAGATACGGCAACAGTGACTTTAATTCGCCAAGAAGTGTTTGGATTTAAAAAAGAAAGAGCAAGGCTGCGCGGAACCGCAGGACAGTGACAGCGTAAGCTGGAGGAGCGACCTCTTAGAGAGTAAGGACGAGAGTAACTTTCGGCTGCACCAGAAAGTAGTGTTCCTACTAAAGGCCACAATACAACCCACATTTCAATGACTTCGGATAGTACTGTAGTTGTCTCACAGCTCCAGCAAGATATTAAGTCGACGACATCTTGCTGGTAGCCGACCAGTCTCTACAGCTGCTAGTATGGCGAAGAAAGAAAACCTACTTGTTCTTCGCATACTAGCGTGACAATTTCAGAAAACGACATTCAAGCGACGCACATATATATATATATATAGATATATATATATATATAATATATATATATATATATGATATCTATATATATATATATATAATATACGTAGAGACATATGGTGATGGAAGCCACGATAACGATAGATTTGTTGAATGAGGAAAAGATTTCGATCGAATAATTAGGACGTAGGTCACACCAAGCATTTGGCAGTGAATGAAATTTCTTCGTAGGTGCTTACAACGTCATCATTCGTACCCAACGTGGCGAGAGTAGTGAATAATATAAGCTTTAGAGACCGCAATTTTAAAAGCTAAAGCAGCACAATACGACGCTTCATTTTTTTCCTGCAATTTTGGATAAGAGCGAAGGGTTTTGCTGCACCACATATAGGTAGAGGAACTGCCGACCCACTGTCAAACGACCAGAATTCACCATCGAAAGATTGGGCGAGCAGTTCTCTCATCTGTATAATTTAGATGTAAAGTTCTACTGGAACAACAGGCAAGTTGAGCAGAAATGACACGCTTTGAATTGGTGCCACGTTTCGTCAGATGCAAGTCCCATTCCACGTGAACTAGAAGCCTACAGGGCAATGGAGTTCTCAGGCGGAGGCAATGGAGTATGTTTACTCATCATAAACGCTATAGTCATCGAATGAACATCACATCATGACGAGAGTTCATTTATCGGCTCCTACAGTATCAGTTAGACTGCCGCGGTCCATAACTGATCATGTGATGAAGAATATAAGCAAAATGAGATTCTGGACCATAAGAAAAGCTGGTCACAGCAATGCATGAAAAAATCTGCGTCTTCTTGGGGAAAGGTTAAAAAAACGCATTTCAAACTCTTCAATATTGACGGTTGTTTGCCACGCAAGACCGCACTAGGAGGGGCATGCTCGCTGCATGCGCCTGAAGGAAAGCGGGTCGAGAGGCCGATTTAGCTGTTATAGTCGCTCGAAGTTTGCTTGACCTCAACCAGGCTGGCCCGAATGCATAGAAAACAGAATGACGTAGCAGTTGGGAAGAGAGAGAAGGGGAGGTCACCAGAGTGTACGCTATATTTTTATTTTCTTGGCTGTGTACATATTGTAAATACACGTATCCCCGTAATAACATTTCAGAATAGGCTTTATGGTGTTATAAGATATCCACACGGGCGTGCTGGTTCAGCATTCTGGAATACTGCACTTCTGTAGCATCTGCATTCTCAATTTTTCTGGGGAGATCGGGCTGGAGATAAAACAACAAATGAGGTCATTTACAGGACCGACCCTACCTACGTAAAGTAATACATTAGATTGCCTTATACGCTAGAAAAGAACAACGGACACAAGAAGACCGAAAACAAACTACTTAATTGGTAAACTTATTTTCATTGTTCCCAGACAGCTTGGTAAATATGCGAAATCCGTTATTGGCTTCAAGCAGTGGCAGAAAATAAATTGGGATAATTGCGTACGTTAGCTTCTGAATTATTTACATTTCAGAAACAAATTAGCTTTACTCGTCTTTGTTTGTGACTAGGGTGCCCTATGTTTCTTTGATCTTGCATGCGATTATAACACCCATGCGTGATTGCAGTTAGAGAGATAGCCGTCGCCGTTTGTTAAGCTACGATGTCCCTACAAAGCGCACTTATTACCAAAAGATTTTCATTCACGGTAATAAAGATATAGACATTGTTGTTGTTGTTGTTGTTGTTAAACCAAGGACATAGCGGAACGACCATGGTGGTATGGTGACGAGTACGGGCTCGCGACACTGAGAGACATGTTTTAACGAGCAGCGTGGGAGGACGACTGTATCACGAACACAAGCATTTCACTTCTAATTGCTACTGACATATATGCCGCGTATTCTGCGGTTCATAACTAATGAGGCGCAGATTTGGAGAATATAAACAGCCGAGAGCTTCAGTGGGGAATCAGCTGTATTGTACCGAGGATAACAAGCATTTCGTATAATTGAATGCGTGAGTGTGCATGTGATCATAGTACCAAGTGCGAAAAAATGAGCACGTGCAAAACCAGTTGCACTGAAAATCGCATTGGAAGACCTGTAGTAAGAAATTCAATGGACCATGCACTGCTTTCAACACTGTTCGATTAGACACTTGCATTTCAAAGAAACACGGGCGCTTCGTGTATGGCACGTGATTGTGAATTGCATCAATTCTATTAGGCCGAACCTGATACCAAGAAACTGCGCTGCTCAATGCTTGCCAGTAATCTACGGCGCTCGCCCATTCATCGTTGAAGTTTTACACTCTCGTATATCACTGTAACGTGATGGCGGACATGTTGTTTCGATGGAGGCGAAATGTTGAGGCCCGTGTGCTGTGCGATGTCAGTGCACGCTAAAGAACCCCAGGTGGTCGACATTTCCGGAGACCTCCACTACGGCGTCTCTCATAATCAGAACTGGTTTTGGGACGTAAAACCTCACAAAACAACAACAACAACATGTTGTTTTTCTTTCTTCAACGTAATCACCGTTTTCGTTACGCAGGTGCATTTAAGGTTGCCTGCAGTCACCGGAGAGCACGAGAACTATTCCTGGAATCAATAACCAGCTCTACCTGCTCATTCACGTCGTGTCCCTGTGGCAGTGCCTATCCGTTCCTCGCAGGAAAACCAGTACAGTGCATGGAGTGCCAGGGAGGGAATGGGTTTGAAGAGCATCGAAAGAAATGGAACAGGAAACCAGTGTCTGCAAACGGCAAGCACATCACCTTACTGTCTTTCTATGGTAAGCAAGACGTATTCTACTAAAACGGGCGGGGTCGGTCGCACCAACCCAGCCGTTTAAGTCATCGTCAGACACACGTGCAAAATCAAACACTCGTCTAAAAACTAGCAATACACGGAAATGTTTAGTCAAGCAAATGATGCCACGGAGGCAGCCAAGTAAAAAGTTATGCCTGCAGTCACTGCAACACGACGTTTCGCTATACCGCATAATTGTTATATTTTAGGGGCGAAGCTCCTTAGGGCATAGGATAGTCTGCAGCGGCGTCGTCGTCGTCGTAGCCACCTCTAGGTCTCAGAATGATCACGAGATGGCGCTGCGGTGCTGCTTAGCTAGTACGCGAATTGATCAATAGATGGCGCGGAGGCGCTCGCTGCGTGCTCTAGTGTGATAGGAGAGCGCTAGATGGCGGCTGGGGATATTCACAGCATATCCAAGGAGTGAATGATGATGAGTGGCGCGAAGCGTCCGTCCGTCCGTCCGTCCGTCCGTCCGTCCCTCTGTCTGTCTGTTCGTCCGAGCGCTGCGGTGCTTCTTAGCTAGTACGTGAATTGATCAATAGATGGCGCGGAGGCGCTCGCTGCATGCTCTAGTGTGATAGGAGAGCGCTAGATGGCGACGTTTTGTGTTCGAATCTTATTGGATGAGGTACATTGCTCTCGTTTAATCGGATATTGCTAGAGGCGCATCTCAGCTCGATTCTCATTGGATGGAACGATCGTTCGAGATCGTTCGATGCGCGACCGATGAACCTCCGGAGCTTCGCCCACTCATCATCCTTCACTCTGTGGATATGAGCGGCTCTTTTTGCATAACACGTAGAAATAGGCTATACGGATCCAGCAATGGCATGCATTTCGCTCTGGTCAAATGCAATTTCGTAAGAAGCATAACGGCACGCTTTCTAATCGTGATTTAGCACCGGGAGCGTTGTTTGCTGCTTTTCCGCTGCGGCTATCTTCCGGAGTAGCGTTTGTTATTTTACTCCGGTCTGCCGGATTGTCTTAGACATGCATCGGGAGAACTTAAAATGCGAAGCATTTTTTCGCGGACTTCAGCAACATAGACGGTGGGCACATACCTAGCCGCCTACGTATCGGCGTTGTCGGGCCTCTCTAGGTCATCCCGATTCCGTGGTACATGTCAAATTGGGGTGCGGCCTTCACAGCAATGTGTCGATCCCGCTGCGTTCAGATGGGCAGCCGAGTGCCATAGACACTAGACCACAGTGCGACGGGTGGAGGGGGCAAATGTTAACCATTTCTGGTTATGTTGAAAATAAAAAAGGGAACGGAGAGGGCGCAAAATCATGTGTGACTTCAAGCGATCCTTATTACATTCTGCTCAAAGGGGATCCGGCACACGAGTCGGGCAATGGAGAAATAAATCCTAGTGTAATCAAGCAGCGATGAGTAGAGATGTTGAAAACTTCGTGAGACAAAAAATGTGGCCAGCTAGCATTAGGGGGCAAAGCTAAGTCGCAGCGGAACACTTGACCTTCCCCTTTTCCCATCTTCGCCCTCACTTCCATTTTCCATCTCCTTTATACGACACTATACATGGGTATGCTAGTCCTTACCCTCTTCCCTCCTCATTTCTGTCTTCCTTACTCTACACCACCCCTCCTCACCCTTCACCTCGCTTTCCCACCCGCTTGTTATACCGTGGCACTGGTGCCCTTACTCCTCTCCTTTCCCTCCTGCTCACTCACACTTCACTTCCACACCACCTAGCTATGGCACACTATGCAAGTGTATGCTGTGGTTTACCCTCTCCTATCCTCATTTCCTTCTTCTTGACCGTCGCATCCTTCCTCCACATGCCCAATTTTCTTTACTACTCCATTGCTGTACTATGGTATAGAAGTCTATCCTATGCTTTATTCTATGCCCTCCATCTTTCCCTCCACCTCATCCTCACTTCGCTTTCCCCAGCTAGCGACAGCGCTAGCTGCAGTGGCGGCAACCGTGGCGCCATCACCTGCGCCTTCGGCACACCAAGGAGCAGTTGTTCCTTCGCATGTTGTCTAGCAGCCGACCTCTGCCTCTGTGCAAACGAAGGTTAAGAAGGACCGCGATAAAACGCGATCACCAACTCATCTGGCTCTTGGAATTGGACTGCTATGCGTCAGTCATCCAACTGTAGGAGAGCAACTTTGATGCCCCGGTAAGGCACGACGAAATCAGTCTTCGGCCCTTAAGCAGCCCCGCAATAAGCACGAACGCTACAGAGATTTTGAATGTCACGGTTCGAAGCTGCGGAGTGACGTGTACGGTAGACGCAAGCATGCGAAGCGATCGGACAGGAAGCTGATGACTCCAAGTTACGCAGCGTGCAGACCTTCCCTCGACCAGGTGAAGTGGAGGCAGCGTTACCCTCAATCAAACAACTTTACAAAAACCTTCTGTAGTAGAAAATAGGGCCAGAAGGTGAAGGCGAACCTCCGCAATCTTACTGATGACATGATAAAACATCACGATAGAGAGAACAAAAACGACGCGCTTTCTTCACACTCCCAACGAATTTAATAGCGATAGTTTCCGCTGTAACATTCTGTTTCACGTGTATCCTTGTGTAACAAGTTTCCTTAAGAAGCCTCGGCACCTGAGCAAATTATCTAAACATCACTTACACTAGCAGAACAAAAACTGGCCTATAGTCACGTACAGGCTGCCAAGGCTCTGCTTACAACATTACATTAGAGAAAGCGTTCCCTTAATCTTGGCTGGTGAAATGTCGGGACGCGTCACACCTCAGCAGTTTGAGATGTCCATGTCTACGACCCCCTATCCACGCCCTCCCCATCAGCGCACTGCTACATGACACTAATAGTGATGGTGAAGAAAAACAACGGAAGTAGAAGGGAGGGATTGAAGGAAGGAAAAATCATGACAGTTCCACTAACGTGAAACATGGAAGGTGCGAAGCATGGGGTGATGCGCTGGTCTTTCCCGCAGGAACACGTCAGTCGCTGCTAATGGGCTTCCTTTACTGTGGCCACGTCGACGACGTCAGACGCCCCAGCCCGGGCGCATCAGCAGAAACTCGCAGTAACCGCTTCTCGCGGGACATCCCTAAGTAGACACTCTTTGGTTGCCCTACTTCCAGGATAAGCCCAGAGAACTTTCGCAACCGAATTTAACAAATTTTCCTTAATACTGCAGAAATATCCTGATAATTCCTTTATTTTAAATTAGTTTAAACAATGGTTCTTTATTTCGAACCAATTTTATGCATTGTACACTCGTTTTTTGACAAATGTTTGACAACTTGATTTACCCTGACGACAGGACAAGACAAGAGACGCCGACAGACCGAGACCCTCAGGTGCTTCGCCCCAAAAGTTATCTGATCGCGCGGAAGAGAAGAGCGAACCCGCGTTTGCCCTCGAGCCACTGCCCAAACTGTTGCCTTCAGCTGACTGCTACGTGATAGTGACAGCGAACTTGAGAGCCTGCGCCCAGCTCTGCTGTTTACTCAGATTTCACAAGCCTTGAAATTAAGTTTCTGTCCCGCTTCGCTTGACTCAGTGGGAATATGAAAAGGACGGCTGTTGAGCACTCATTACATCGTATGCGCGACAATGCAGCGTCACATCACGAACTACATTTTAGTCGCCACAACGCTCCAGACGTGCCTGGTAAGAGCCCACTTTGCGCATCAATGTACAGAGTTTATACAGAGACGTCGATCCTACTCTTAACATTTAGCTCAACGCTAGACAAGTCTGCATAAAATCCGTGCACATCCCACGCATTGTAAAAATCGCTCGCATGCGAAGCAGTCAGCGAGGAAATTGTCTATGATGACTTGTGTATTCTTAAGCCAAGTGTTAGTCTTTGTGCAAAGCGCATCAGTAGGTGTGTGGATAATGTGGGCCATCCAGGAATGACGGCAGCATGGTGGTGACTAACTTATCGCTCATGGTACGATGTAATAATGGTACTAATTATTGCTAATAGTTAGTACCTACATTACGTCGTACCAATATTAGTAATATTGGTACCACTATACTGGAAAAATTCACTCTAGAGCATGCTAATGTGCGTTTCTGAAGCATCCCTAGTGAATTGAGCAAAATTTGACGAAGGCATCCCTAGTGGGAGTAGTACATATGCACTGCTGATTACGGTATGGTAGAGCTTACCATGCGTTAGAAGCGCTGTTCTCCTTACACTGCGACAATCATCGCAAATGCTGGTGCAGCAGATTTGTTTACAATATATATCGCGTGGGATGAGCCATCGTTGCCAAGTTGTAGCGTATTTACTTGTTACATAAGCGGCTGGTGTGGAATACCCACCCTCTGCTTGGTATGCTGCGTGTGTTTTTGCGCTTCTTATGTCCGCACTTCAATTTCAAGCTATGACGAACTGTGTGCCTTTTCTTGCTTTCAAGCATCTTCTAATGGTATGATAATATCGCCATTTTCATGGGTTTTGCAGTTAATATTGTATTTGGACATTGTTCGTTATTGTTTTGTTCTACAAGCCTCTCAAACTATGCAAATCGTAATCACTGACGTATTTGATGCGCTTTGTAATTTGCAATCTATTTTTCTTGCCTTTTTCTTCTTTCCTTCTCTTTGTCGTTACAATTTGTTTAACTTGTCTGACAATTATCAATGACACCATCGTGTAACTCTTGATACCAATGTGCAATTAAGACACCAATTTATGACTACTGACCAACTAATTGCATGCAATTTGCACTGTCCCTCTTAATCTTCTTGTTTCCTTTTACACTTTAGGTCAAGTGCTGACCTCTGTTTTTCAGTTCCGATGGCTGGCTAAGACTTTGTCCAGCTACGACTGTACAGCTGCTTTTCCGGCCACCTCCTTTCTCCATAAATGCTTTGTTTGTTTTTTTTGGGGGGGCGGGGGGAAATAAAGTTCTTTGATTGATTGACTTTCAGTTGGATTTTGACATATGCACTATGAAATTCAAGCACCTTTGTTGCATAACCGAATACTACTCACTGAGAAATACGGGAATGAGGCCACACGTGATTTCTGTATCGGAAATCATGACGTACGTGACGAAGATATCATGTTAGCGATGTAAAAATAGACATTTGTGGTAGTCATACATTTATAACTTACCTCTTTGAAAATTCTACAGATGCTACGCACTGTGAGAATCGGCGTCATAGGAAGCAGTCAGCGATGCGATTGCCTAGGACAAACTGTTTGACATTAAGCGAAGTATTATGCGCAGGATTAAGGCCTTCGAGAAAAGAGCATGAATGGATGCATTGTCGGCACGTACTAGGCTCTTCGTCATCTGTGCATAATCATCATCATATAGGTTTCTTCTTCATCAGTTTTGCGTCATCATCAAGAGCATGATCGGTGCTTTAACCGCGGTCGGTTCGCTACATCATGGAGGCCTAATAAGTACAACGTGACAACCGCATCCTCACAGTATGCTTAACGTGGGCTAGACACGAACGTCTGCAGCGTCATGGCGACCGAATCGTAGGACATGGTACGACGTAATATTTTCAGTCATGTCAATGCACAGCTCGGACCTTTCTCTTGTGAAGCTAAAATACAGGCTAGGATACGCCGATGTGTGCATCGTAAGCATCGTGTATTGAAGTATTCCTACGCGATCGAGCAAAGTTGGACAAAAGCATGCCGAGTGATAGTAAAACATGTGTTTTAGATGCGAAGCCGCTTATGGCGGGGGCTTTGTTCGTCCCTCCCTCCGCCGTGTGGTGTCTACACCCGCACTGCGCACGCGCATCCTCCTCCCCGTCGTCTTCTTGTCTCATCTCCTCTCGGCATTCCTCCTCTCCTCTCCGAACGGCATGCGTTGACTATGGAAACGCTCTTTCTTCGATGAACGCTTTACCAGCTCGCAAGGAACGAGAACGTGCCCTTGCCCGCGAGAGACAACGCTGACGCAGGGAGCGTCTGCTAGCGTCAAACCGATGCAAACGCGACGCCTAGTCAAACCGATGCAAGCGCGGTGTGCACCCCCCGCGCTGCCTCGCATCGGCTCATGGTCTCCTTTAGCGGGAGATGGTGTAATTTTTTTACGTTGCTAGGATGCCCTTAATGCACATTAGTAGCTCAGTTGGAGTTAGCCAAGCGCCATTATTACACGAGTGCTAGCGTAACATGTTTATTTACTGTATATGGAGTCTCGGAGGATGAACAGTATAGCCTAGTGGTTGTTATGTATCTTGATGTCGGATCTCGGTGGCAGTATGCTTGTGTGACAGAGCATGCGTCTGTATGTGTAATATTCGTTGGCGTAGCCACAAATGAAGTTCGATGAAAATGAGCGATTGTCCCGTATTTTATTATCACCTTGAGCGTTGTTTGTAAGCTTTTATTTCCCTTTTGAAAACATGTAGCAAACTGCTGCATTTTATTTGCTTTAAAGGCAAATAAAATGCAGCAGTTTGCTGCCTCTCTCCGTGGCTGCCTCTCAGCCTTCGTGTAATGCTGGCGCTAGAAGACGATTCCACCACGATGCCCCGAGCAATATGGCGAACGCGGGTAGCGTTATCAGAGCACAATAAATTATCAACATCCCCTACTTAAAAGTGAGTCAAGTTGTCAACAACGCTCTACGAATCGTTCATATTGTTTAGTAGACTTCCTTCAGTCATACATACCTATATATTTTCTGTTCCTTGCAATAGGTGCGACTAAGTTTTCCATTGCCCGATGATTGAGAGTCATCACTTTAGATACGTTACATTTCAGCGCACCAGTCGCGCATATTTATCTCAGGAAACAGACCTAGGCGATGACGTGACTGTTAACATTACGCCGTACAATGAGCTACCTTTCAGTCGTTACAATGCTGTCGACGTGCCTGATAAGCCTAGTACGCCATGTCGGTCCAGTGATTATGGTGCTTGAGTGCTGAACCGAAAGGCACGGGTTCTATCTTGATCGCAGCGGTAGCGGTTTTGATGGAGGCGAAAATGACAGAACCCGATATACTGTACGTAGTCGGCTTGCGTCAAATAACATCAGGTGTTCAAAATCTCTGGAGCACTATATTGCGGTGTCCTTCCTTATGATATCCTCGTTTTGGTATGCATGTTTCTGTTATTATTAGCGCATAAACTAATTCCGCGTTACAAGCATACCTACTCCTTTTGAACAGTGTCGTTGATCCTGTACGTAATACTGGGCTGAATGCTAAAACAATTAGTCATGGGCAGTTTCTTCAACGATTGCTTCGCATTGCCACCACGCGCGTAGCGGGCCGATTTTCTTTAAATTCTTTTTCTTTATTGCGCCAATGTATCTTTGATGCCTTAAGGATATGTGCGTAATCCTAGATGTGAAGAACCAGAATAAAGGCCCCATAAACAGTGCCGCTGTGCGTCCCATTCCAGCGTCCTGCTCTCCCCCTGCAGTGTGCCAGTGTCCCAGCGTCCACTGCCACACTTAGCCCAAAAACAAGTGTAGCGCTGGCCAGCCCCACTTGGTTTCGTAATAGGAGAATCACTCAGAACTTCTCCAGAATTTAAGGACACTTGCAATATTTTGCCCCAAAACAGGCACAACTGACCAGAAAAACGCTTTATGAAGGCATTCGGCCGCCCCTCGAAGAACGGCTTCTTTTACTGCTCAGTGTAGCGTGGACAAAATACGTCAGCGGTAATCGATCGATTTGACTAATTGATTTCTGGGGTCTTGCGTCCCAAGGGCCATAGGTGCTTGCATCGCAGCGCACGCGGGCTTGAACCCTTCGCCTCCATGGAAATTTAGTCGACGTGACCGGGACTCCACCCAGCAACCGTCGTATCAGCAGCCGAGCGCCATAGCCCCTAGACCACCGTGGCGGGGAAATGCGCATTAATCGTTGGCCCATTAGCATCGTACACGACACGTTTGGATTCTCCGCGCATAGAGTCAACAGTAAAGACACTGTAAAAGAATATGTTTAAAAAATAAACTGTAAAAGAATATGCTAAAAACTATAAGAAATTATTTTTTGGCTTCGTAACAATCACACAATCTAACGCGTAAACACATGATAGCACACATGAAAACGCTGCCTCCAGCATGATTCCCTGCTTTTTCAACGAGTCAATGCCTCCGTCATATTCAATGTAGGCGCTTCATGACACTACGCAGTAGGTCAACATCCACCAGAGTGCAACGTCTGCCGTACAGTATCACCTCACTCCTGCGACAACGCAGATGGCAGGGGTACCCACTGAAATTATTTATTCTTCATTTCCACCAGCAGTTATTGGCTCATATGACCCCAACGAAAACGACACATTTGTAAAAAAAATTCTTCATTTGAAAAACATATCACAGAACGCCACCTTTCAAAATACGACGACGGTCAAGACAACCTAAAAACAGGCGGACAGAAACAAAGTTTCTTGCCTCCACGAAACTATTTTTAAGCGTCTAAGCTATCTTCAGTGACAGAGGCCAACGATCTGAGCTGTGCGTCTTTACGGTACCCAACTGTTCTTTAAAGACTTGCTCAGGCTAGAGAAATTTCCAATTTGAGCAACAAAAAAACTTTTACATGGGGAATAAATGTCAGCGACCCACGCGTTTGGTACGGTGTCAAAAATAAGAGCGTTGACATGTGTCACTTCGTTTCGAAAACATGACCCTCTCTCGGCTTAATGATGCCAAAAAAAAAATGCACGTGGGACGCCAAATATTGTTAACGAAAGCGCAAGCATTTCAAAGAAGTCAAATTCTTAATATGTTTTTTATTGAAAATTTAGCTCTACCATGTGGCATGGAATCTATTTTATGCTTTCACAGTTGGTCGTCAACGGTTCCAAGTTGCGCTTAATTTCTTACTTAGTTTCTGTCCTCCCGCTGCTGTTTTTCTCCTTACTCTATTCAGAAATTAAGGACGCGCCTTCTACGTTTAGTACAGACTGAACATTGCAAAGGTGTAAGACGACATTGTGTTGAAGTATCTCTGGTGGCGCCGATATTAAATAGAAGGTGTGACAAACAGCAAGTACTGTTACAGCATCACATATCTCTCTGTAAAGCCCAATTAGGACGTTTCCTTGAAAGTGGGAGCAAAAAGATAGAATTGTCATTTTCGCTTCATTAGGGCTTTCGCAGTGCAATAAAGCGCCGTTAGCGCTCCTCATATTTACACCCTCGACATTTCGCAAAATAAACAAGGAACTACGTTTTGTGCGGCTTAGTAGTTATTAATCATAGACGAGATATGAAGTCATCGTAAGCGTAAGGACGGACACGTTATAAATTGCGCATTAGGAAAAAAATATGTCAACACGGTGTCATGGCTGTTTTTCTCTAAGGTTTTATTTTACATATATAAGAGAGGTGTTTATCGCTCCATATGTGTCAGAAGCCGCCTGTAGCGTCAGTACATCAAACCTGTAATTGAGAAATTTGTTTTGTCAGGGTAGTAGGCAAGATACTTCGACCCTGGAACAAGGATAATTGATCGCTCGCGGGTAAGTCATTTTGCGTGCAGTGTTAGTCCAAAGATTTTTTTTTTTATATTGACGCCAATTCATTCCCTTTTGTCGCTTTACTAGCTGCTGTGCTGTGGACAGAAATAACCGATGGGTTTTACGTTCCAGCCACGATATGAAAATGAGTGACACTGGTAGTGGAGGGCTCCGGCGTTATTATGACCACGTCATGATCATGTTCACAAATGTGCACGTTAATATAAGCTGACGGGCGTGTTTTAAATTTCGTCCACAATGTGGCGGCCGCGGCCGGCATACCCTTCTAGCTCATCTAGATAACACCACCCCATGTCCAAATGATTGGTCCCATCGGCGATATTTTTTGCGGGTATATAGCAACATCCCAGGTCAAGGTGTGTAGCCATGCACCCCCTTGCGTGGAGTATATCTAAAAAAAAACGAGTCTGCGATATTGCGATCAAACTGTACGTCGAACAACATTAGATTTTAACACTTAATCGCCCTTTACAGGCTTACGAGGCATTGCAGGAACATTGCGCATGCTCACACCCAACATACACAAAAGCATTTCCAGCAAAGCTCGCTTTTCAAAATCGTATATTCACCATCATACATATGTATATAGTCCAGGTTGACTTGTCATGAAGTGGTAGTGGGTAACTTGCTCTTCTGGGCAATTACAAAATAAAAATTCACACACCACTCTAAAAACTGCAGCCGGTTTCGCAGGAGTGAAACGACCCAGCTACTCTTGAGGGCATCGTTCTACTCTAGCAAAACGTCGGATGGAGTGAAATGTCCATACCTCTTGCGGCATGAGAGAGTAAAATGCAATTCCACTCCTGCCACACCCATGTCTTGCTCGCATTGGCAGCCGCAAACATGGCGGCTGAGGTGGGGGCGGACGATGAAGAAGACAACAGCCGCCTTTTGAAGTGTTTTTCGATAGAACTATAGCAGCGGCCTTCCTACGGCTTTCACGTACAAGCTTTCGCGTACAAACGCGCGCAGTGTACGTTTAATGAACGGTGCCTTCCTCGACTACGAGCCTCAACCGACGGGAGTCATAGCGAGCTGCCTCTCCTGTGTTTTCCCCCGATCGAACGGCCATACCCGTGCTAGTGAAACCCGCCAGCCTACACGCCTCGGATTCTTCGCTTACGTGTGCGAAACGAAGAGGAATACACTTTCAGCGACACAGTAAGCTGTTGTGATCGTCGACGGCTGATCTCCGAAGACTCACTGGATATAACTCATACATGTAAAGAAAAAGGCTTCGCTACGACTTCGGCATCGAGCCGTATGACGGCCATGAGCGCGTCGACGGTGAAAATACCGTGACTGCGATCCGTCCCGTTCGCAAGTCTGGTAAGTACAGCATAATACCGTAAACACTTCTGAAGGCAGAGACTATATTTCATCTGTGTGCAGAATAACGAACAACGAGGAGTGCATATTTTGTGATCGCCAGCGGTTGTTCGCCGTACAGACGTGCTCGACAGACTCGTAAGGGAACGCCGTCGGAATGAAGCGGGTGGTAGGGGAGCACCCGGGTGCCGCTTTTCTTCGCTGGCGTTGATGAAATTCAGCCGCTATTATGTTCGTACTCGCTTCCTCAGGTGCATTTTACATCGCGAACCAGCACTGCGAACTCGCGTTTGCCCGTAAAACGGAATGCCAGCTCATGATAGGAATGCGTTAATCTAAAAGACATTGTATATGTTCCGCACGTTTAGATTAACAGATCTGTCTGGCGAGCGGCAACCTATGAGCCAACGCTAAATATACACCTGTTCTGTGCATACTTTTTCTTTAATTACGCAGAACAGTACCTTACCACTGGCGCTACATAGCAGGTCAAGTATAACGGTTATATATACGGGACTTCAGTGTAAGATGGTGTATCGCCAGTGTGTTGTGGCCTTTGCGCTTTGCTGTGGTTGTGTTATTGGCGTGTATGTGCGTTCGTGTCATGTTAGCCTGTATGTTCTATGTTCAGTGTGATGTAATTAAATGCCTGATAATTGTAGCATGGTCGAAAAACGCATTGGTTCTTTTTTCTTTTGTCTCTGCTACTCCCTCTGGGAGTACTAGCACCCCGCTCGGTGGGGTAGCAGAGCTCTCTTCAAAAGAGTCTTCGAATACCCTTCGGAGGCGTCCTTCTACTCTCTCTTGTCGAGAGTACCCATACCCTGCAATGGGGTTGATCTACTCTGAAAAAAAGAAGTTAAATTTGGGACACGAAAGTACTCCCCCAAAGTGAGTGCCCAGCACTCCCTTTGTTTTTAGAGTCTGGGCTAATTGGTAGCCCTGCGCCATACAGATCTGATCATCTAGGCTCTCCCAACATTGAACGCAAATTTCCGAAAAATTATCATACAGCTGTGGCTTTCTCATTTACGCTCTTAAGGTAGGAGTGTAAACTAGTTGTAGTAGGTGTTGCAAAGGTGCTACGTATAAGAACACCTTATCTTCAAAGATAAGGCTTTGGTGAGGTAGTCGAGTGGGGTGCTGGTAACGGAAACTCCATTGTGTACCCAGAAGGGTGTAAATTTTTTTAGTGTGCCAGGTGGAAGCTCTCGCATGTTGAGCCGACATACTGGAAAGGAAGTAGCGTAGGAAGATGCAGCACTATAAAAAGGGCGCTAACAACAACGCCGTTTCTGCGACCTTTTTCTGGCGCTCTGTCCTTTTTTTTTTTTGCCGTTTCATTTCCAACAGCCTAGCCGCTAAGCTATAATGCGCTGTGTAGTGGAAGTGAACTTTGGATTTGCATTATCAAAGGACATACTACTGGCTGCCGACGACCACTTAATTGCAAGGTTTCGGTGACTTCTGTCGCAACAAGTGCGCGGTAAGGATGCCTTAATTAACGGCGACGACAAGTGTCTTATTGCTTCCTAGTGAAAGCATGTGCATAATCCGCACTCTCGTGTTTGCGTTTCCCGTGCAGTGCAATGACATTAGTCCTGCAGACTCCTGACTAATACACACACCCGTGAGGTTGCGCGGTTTCCTATGCGAAGGATCCGCTCCGCACCCGTCAGGTGGTGGAGCAGAACACACTGCCCACATGATTACCCTCATCCCACCGCATGATAGTGATAGCGCTACATGAAACTCACATCACTATAGTGATATAATGAGTCATGGTGACGCTGCAGCTAGAATAAAAAGAAGACGAAGGAGCTGGTGGCACCATCTCGACTGTTTGGCCGGTGTTCGCGGCGTTTGATCAGTGAAGGCTCATTTTATTTCGTTGGTATCCTGCAGCAGCAGGTAGCGCAGTTAACATTCGATGACGTGGTCAACCAATTTTACAATGCTTATTGGAATTCTAGTCTGTGTCAGCGTATTCAATGTTTGCAACATCCTATCGTAGCTTGTTACGTCTTCAAGTATTAGGCACGCAATGAGCGTGTCATGGTTTTAATGAAATGATTACGTCCTATTTGTCTTCAGCTGGTGAACACGACATATGCTACGGAGAACGGCTGGGAACTTTCACAAATTCCTCATGCGCGATCGTAGCTAGCGTTCAAATTCAACGCTTGTCCTTGAAAAGAATTCGTCTCCGTTTTTACTGCTTGGCGAAGGGGAAGGATTAGAAATGAGAAGACTTTTACCGGAAGGGTCGCATATATTAATATTATTATTATAAAGGAGATGAACACACCAGGCGTCGCTCTTATCGGGCCCTCTCGGATTCTTGTATTTCTACATTAGCAAGCTTGACTACACTACACGTAATCTGAAAAAGTCAGCTGACTATCACCAAGCTCATAAACAAGTGTTTCAATTGCGCTTCAATACGTCATACAACGCGTCTTAAAAGGAGTTTTTCAAGAAGCCATACCTCCGCTTTATATAAAAACACGAAGGCGTTCAGGCCACTTCCTTTAGCAGTGGCCATTGGAAGGGTCTATGAATCATTTCCTGTTCACGCGCGCTGCAGTGTCCCCGCATCCTAACGATGCACGAAGACAACCGTAGCAAAGCTACATACAGCTTCGCTCGAAGGATGACCACATTCAACTTGGAGCTGAAAATTAGCGTCAAGAGAGCTTTACGTTTTCGTCGGAGAGCGCGATGTTCATTGGAGTGTTGGTGCGGTGGCCCACGACCGACATCATGCGTTGGACCACGGCCAACAAATGATGAGTGGTTGTGCTTCGGCTAAGGAAAGGACGATAATTTCTCCAGCCCATATCGGGAATGCCGCTAAGCGTCCGTAGGGGTAAGGCAAACGTAATGAAATTATAAAAATTAGAGAAAAGGCTGTAGTGGAGGGCTCCGGAAAGTTTTGACCCCCTGGGGTTCTGTAACGTGCCCTGACAGCGCATAGTACATGGGCCTCTGGCATTTTCGCCTCCATCGATAACGCGACCGCCGTGGCCGGAAACCAACCCGCGCCTATTGGGCTACATCCGAGCCCCATAACCACCTACACCACCGCATTATGGATGATAACGCGTCTGTGAACAAAGGGAACACCATCCCACGCGTACCCGGTAAAGATTACGCTGCAGATTCGTTCGAAAAGGCTGTTTGACGTAATTCGAAGTCATTGTGTTAAGTGCAGGTCGCGTAACGGGCATTTGTGGTGCTTTGTAGCTTCGCTAGCCATTCGTGTTCTCAGGGCAGGACGGCGGCCAATTTTGGCGCGCAAGTGGTGAGAGAGAGGTAGAGACAAATGAAGAGGAAAGGCAGGAAGGCTAACGAAGCGCTTGCTATGTTGGCTACCCTTGCCTGGAGAGAGGTAGAGGGGAATAATAGATAAAATATGAATTTGCACTTTCGCGAAGGTGGCGCACCGTTACAAAGAGGGCGAGACGCTACCAGCCGTTTTCACAACGACGATGGAGAGGCTGCTGAAGAAGTCCGCCGCTCTGGTGTAGTGGTTATGGTACTCGGCTGGCATCCAAAAAAAAAAAACGCGGGTCCGACCCCGGTTGCGGCGGTCGCGTTTTCGATGGAGGCGAAAATACCAGAGCTCCGTGTACAGTGTGTTGTCAGTGCATGTAAAGAACCCCAGGTGGTAAAAATATCTGGAGCCGTCCACTATGGCTTTTCTCTTCTCTCTCGCTCACACAAAGCAGTCCAATATCCACTATCATTTAGGAAAGCTTTTCTCGGTATTCAGCGATCACTCGGGTATTTTGAGAACAACTATAAAAAGTGATTTCGCTTCCGTTTTGATAACTGCTCTAAATAAAATTCATTTGATTTCAGGGATTCGTTATATGTATATTTGTCTAACAATGCTTGCTACGAAGCCCGTCATTTGCATATTGGGTATGTATGGATCTCGATTTTTTTTAAATGTAACAGTGGCTGCATTTTCTTCTGTTCCTTCACCCCACTGTGAAAGATTCATGCGGATTTTTGCACAAATATTTAAGCTAATAGCTGAAGTTCCGGTCTTAAGAAAATATATTCAATCCTCACAACAATGATTTCTCTGATATGGCGCAACCAAGCTTCAGTAAGTAAGCTACTGCATTTCCATCACAAAGCAATGGCGAGGACAACTTATCCTGTCCACGCACTGTTTACATCGAGTATTCTATCTAATTAACTGCATCGCCGCAGCTTCGAACACTGCACTGAAAGCGTAAACGTCCTTACTGTGCACTATCCTCACGCAGACCTTTGGCTAAAGTAATTTAATTAAGTTTATGACTAACTTGAATATCCGAATGATTTGTCATGCTGACAGCATGCCAAATATGATACAAATGACATTGTAAACGCTATCAGGCATATTCAAGGCGAACATTGATCACGTCGAAGTTCTTCCACATGTGCAGATTAAAATGATTTGCGCCTAAATCAAACTGAAGAAAAACTGAAGACGGAGAGTTAATTAAGGAAGTGTACTGATATTTCTGAGCGATTATTTATGGAAGTCCGCGTAACGGACACGTCGGGAAGGGCGCTGCACCGAAGAATTACGATAACGAGAAGGTAGAAGTAGCGGCTGGAATTGGTCCTGGAAATGCGTTGTCGAAGAGCTGCGTCCTAGGCGTAACGAGTTTCGCAAGTCAGGGTTAAAAGGCCGCTGAAATAAAATTTTACTTGCCGAGCGTTGAAACATAACGCGTTCCTTGTATTTCTCTGATAGCAATGAAAAACCAATTTCGAAGATTTATTCGCGCCAACTGGAGATCATCGGCACAAAAGCTAGAAATAGAAGCAGACAACACAAAATTGTCTACCCTTCGGAATTTGACTTGCCCAGTGACCTGCTATGGTAGTAGCTAAGTAGCCTAGCACCTCCGGATAAGTGCTGCACAAGGCCGCCCTTCTGCCGTAGGCCGCCGTCCCTGTTTCTGACGGTGTATGAACCACCAGCTGGATCGAACGCTACTTTGTGAAAGACGCGCTTTTCGAAGACTGTCTCCATTTCTTCTGGCCTTCGTACAAGATATTAATTTTTGGGTGGATCGATGCGACTCGGCCGGGCAAGAAATGCGCAGCCGCGACACATGGTGCCTCTTTTCATCTACCCAGCGGAAACACGAACCAAATCAGAGACACATTTGCAGAGAGCAATGCACTCTCTCGTTGGAAACAAAACTCATTTTCCACAGATAATTCGGGACGAGTATTATTTTACAGTCCAAAACCCGCATACCGTCGTGCAAGCAGAAAGGATACGGATCTGGATCAACCGTATCAGCTGCGTTATCTGCGGGCGGCCCTTGCCACAATAAAACGAGACAATGCCCCGGGAAGGGATAAAATCAACTTCAAGCTTTTGGCGAACACGCCCTTCTCAGCACACCAGTCCATCGAAAACTACATCAATGCAATTTGGCGGGGAACAGTTACCAAAGCAATGTTCTTTTCGACTGGCAGGGGGGGGGGGGGGGGGGGGGGGGGTAGGGGGGGGACACCCCTTGCCAGTCGAAAAGAACACTGCTTTCGTAAAATTTATTCTTAAAGCCGGCAAACCATTTAACACAGATAGCATCCGCCTCTTCTCTCACCTCCTGTATGGGCAAACTGATAGAGACGATGGTGTGAGACCAACTATCTGCATATCTTGAAAACACATGTCCTTGCGAACTCTATGTTCGGATATTGCCGACACATATCCACGCAGAATGTCCTCCCCAACTCAATCGGGACGCCCCTGACCCCCTGGAATGGCCCCACAATGACCGCGAAGTACTCACTTTGAATCTCAAGGGGTCAATTTGAAAACGTGCCACACGGCATGATACTCACTAAATCAGATCGATTGTGGCTCAACACATTCCGATACATATGCCAGTTTCTCATGGATCGACAATCCTACGTGCAAATGAGACGGAACACGGCCCCTACATATCCGGCACCCGGGGAACACATCATGGCGCAGTAATTTTCCCACAGCTCTTCTATCTGGCCATAAACCACCTGCTGACCAAGCTCAATGATGCCGCGGGCGCGCTGCTCTCCCATTATGCCGATGACGTCGCTTGATGAAATAGGTGTGGCGCTAAATCGACGAGACAAAGACTACACAAGCGAGTGTGCCCCTTTTGATGACATGACCCTGTGGGCCACGCGGGCCAGCGTAGGAGACATTGAAAGTAGCCTGTAAACAGCAACGACGATAATAGACCCCTACGCCCTCCGCTGCGGTCTTCAATGTTCCCCTCAAAAGCGGAATTTGTGCACCTCCGCCCATCGGCAAATTGCGCAACACAAATCGGTATGTCTCCTAAGACTGGCCCATACACTGCTAGATCCGAGTACTCGAGCTCGAGATCCACAAACACAGATGGTCAGATACCACATTGGGCGAACTCCGTAAAGTGGGAGACCACGTGGGCCGCATCGCCCGCCAGGTTCCCAAGAAACGCGGGTTGTTACTAAGTTCGGATACAATGATTGAATTCTCTATTCCACTCCTTACGTGCGGAAACAAGAGCAGGCTGCCATAGAGGTGATCCTTCGCAGAATGAAGCTGGCCCTAGACCTCACCACCGCTTCCAACAGCCGTCTTTCGGCCCTCGGGATGCAAACACTTTCTAGGAGCTCCGGATAGCGCGCTTTACAAACTAGTGGGCACGCTTGCCACAAATGGAGTCGAGTCGGTGCAGGCTGCCATAGAGGTGATCCTTCGCAGAATGAAGCTGGCCCTAGACCTCACCACCGCTTCCAACAGCCGTCTTTCGGCCCTCGGGATGCAAACACTTTCTAGGAGCTCCGGATAGCGCGCTTTACAAACTAGTGGGCACGCTTGCCACAAATGGAGTCGAGTCGGTGTCTTCTTGCTCGACTGCGTGTCCAACAGTCCATTTCCATAAAAGATACGTTTCGTAATACAGATATAGGAGACGCGCCGTCTACGTATGGCCTCTTCCAGCCAACATATTACACAAGGACCCCAATGGCCGGCGCCTAGCGCGAGCGGAAGCCGGAGCAACGGCATTAAGACAATAAAATAGGCTTGTACTACGTGCAGGCCCCTGGCCGTCACCACGGGGAATGGTACACGGCCGCGATACTTCAGGAGAACACAGTTACCGGTCTGACCTCAAGAGTTCTCATGCACCACAGACAGAAGTCCCTATTGCTCTGGCGGCCTCTCATTCGGATTCGAAGTGCATAATCTCGCAACGCCCTACAAAACTGGGCACCCTTTCTAGTCTATCAAATTTACCTCAATTGCATACGAGATACGAACCCCGCATACTGTTACCTCGCGTGGGTCCGTGCTCGTCAACGCGCAGTTTTCTCCTCCCCAGTCAATAGGAAAC
The DNA here is from genome assembly GCA_013339685.2 of Hyalomma asiaticum. NCBI lineage: Eukaryota > Metazoa > Arthropoda > Arachnida > Ixodida > Ixodidae > Hyalomma > Hyalomma asiaticum. The sequence continues at coordinate 21,285 of JABSTT010004526.1, forward strand.
CGATTTTAATCCGGTCGATACCTTCAAAGGTACTATAAAATTCTACCGGTAGCTATCGCCTATACTCCCGCCGATGTAAAGGGTTAAGAATGCGGATGAGCGCATCTTACTACGCCTTCACAGCAGCACGTTGTTATGTCGCGCAGCACTAAAACGTTTTTGGCCCATCGTTTAGAGGCACCTGCCAGCACTGTTGTGCGGCGTCTTCAGAGATCTACCGCAGTGCGTGATCCTATATTGAACTGGTTCATTTTCATGTATATTTATGAACTTATATGACTGCCACAATAACTGCGCCATAAATAAAACGCACTGACTTCTTGTGCTCCTAAGTGTTCGTCTTCTCGAAATCTTTGCATATTAGAAAGCGTGAAAATTATCAAATGTACAGATCTTAACGTAAACGTAATCATGTGGATATGCATGCTACTTCCAAGCAGCGCAACTGATTATCAAATGTGTACTTTTGCCCTCTTCCAGTAATCCTTGTGATCAGGCCTTGCGCAAATACCAAAGACGACGGAACCGTCAAAAATACAGATACCCGAAACACCCAAATGTATCCAGTCGAATGGA
>JABSTT010004527.1:0-21911 GCA_013339685.2 Hyalomma asiaticum
TGTTTTAGGACGGGATCCACCAAAAAATCACTCACGTACTTTTGTCACGGAACTGGACGTCTGAGAAAATGAACATGATTTACAACGAAAAAGTGGCACCCGCTCGGAGCTGGAAGCGACTAGAGCTCGAAGCGCTACCGGTTGCACCACTGACATATTGGAGTTGCAGGGACAGATGAGCCTTGTACATTCACTACACCGCTCTAATATTTGGATCTAAATTGCGTCCCGTTAAAGAAAAGGTGTTTGTCAAGCAAAATTACTCCTAAATTAAGATCGCCTCCACCTCACTGTACTCTTACTTTGAAGCGGTTGTACCGCCATGTAGAAACAGTGCAGCGAAGCAGATCGTCATGCTGATGCGTGCTGGCAGTTATCGCTTGCGTAGTCTTAACGTCTCGATCGCAGAGGATGTGGCGCCAGCGGATGTGGCCCGACATGGCGGCGTCCTGCCGACGCGTAGCTTGCGCAGTATTGAACCACGATAGCTACAAGTCACTTGTGTTCCGATGCGCTGTGCTCTAAGACGGCAAAGACAGCCATGGAAAGGGAAATAATGGACGGTCCTGCTTTATAGCACATTTGCCCGGGTATCTGGTGCATCCAATACAGTGCCTTCGGAGAAATCTTAGCCGTTCGGGAACATTCCTTTGGGTATGACTATCGACGATCACCGCGCAGTGTTGAGCTGCCACTGCTGTCTATATGCAACGAGTTGGTCCAAAGCATCTCTCACCCCTCGATTCGCCATATTGCCGCTTAAGCATTCCATAGCTTCGTGAAGACAGCAAGGGGCTTCGTCGAATCTCTCTTGCGTAAACATTTTCTTGCTATCGCCGGCACTTCATCATTGATGAAAGGAGCATTGTCTTCACGTTATTTGTCTGAGGTGCTGCAGGAGGATCAAACTTTAAAGAAAGCTGCAGTTTGCATGATCTGCAGCCGGATTGCGTGAGTAGGTGATAATTCGGTCAACGAATCACGCACGCGAAAAAAATCCTTTTCTATTCGCGATTCCATCTAAATGCTCGCCACCTAGCGGACGCTCCTGGAACCAGCCGATCCAAGGTCGACCACGAAACGCGGCATGGTATCGCATTGCCGCGGGCTGTAAAACAGCTCGATAGTTCCTTAATCGACGCCACGCCGCCTCGAAGAAGCCCGAAAAAGAGAAAAAATCCTGATCAAAACACTTTTGTTGCGTGTCTCAGTGCGTCTCATCGCGATGCAAAGACAGCAACACGTCGTTTCATCGGTTCCCCAAAGAAGCAGACGACACTTTGAGCAGGGCAACATGGATTAGGAACTTGCGCATCGGCAAGACGACGACGGGAACTATGCTAGTTTGTTCCAGGCACTTCACTCGCAACGATTTGTTCCTCCCCAATGAGTACACAGATTGTGTGTGCTCCCGTTTATTATCATGCGCGCTTTTCGAAGAGCCGGAGTGTAGTTTAGGCAAGCGCGCGAACAAAATAACGACATCGTTTATGCGTGTATACCTGGTAACGTTTTCTGAGCGTGCCTATGCTCAACTTGAACCGCGGTAACATTATTGCTGACGTACTTTTGCCCGCATGCATTGTAGTAAGTAGATATAAAGCGTGCGCTTGCCTTCGTTCGCCGCCTTCGTCCCATGCGCCCACTGCGCATCGCAATTTCTTTGGTGGTTATGGAGGTAATATGTGATCGTTTCACGTGCGCATTTGAATTTTGAGTTCGTCTGGTGGCAATTCAGAATTTATAGCGCTCCTTCCAACTTTTCAGACCTCGACCTGTTCACCGCGCCTCTAAGTTTGTCTTCCGGCACCGCGCATATAACTGCACTCTTTTAACACGTTTATAAGTGATGCATTTGTACTCAATAGAGCAACGCCACGCACATGTGCTTGCATCTATCGGAGAGGCCTGCCCCGCATGAACACGTACCTGCCTTCTTGAACATTACACTCACTGGAAAGGCTCTTTATCCTTAAGAAAATCTGATGCGGGTCTCCGGACAAGTGCGATGTTTGAACGCACAGCGCAATTATTTCCGCTGTTTCACCGCTCAAATCTTTTAGACCGATTATAATATCAGATGTTCGGCAGCAAGAACCCTTTCGCATTCGACGAAGCATTGAGATTCGAACCCGTGATCAAGAAACTTAAGCACAGCGCAAAGCGGAAGCGCGGCCGTGACCCTGGATATAGAAGCCATCTTTGTTTTTCTCAGCAATGTTGCCAGATCAACCATTTTTCTGGAGTTGCGAATATAGCCAGGAGCTCGGTTCCTTCGGTACCTTCGAGGCGTACGCTGTTTTGGAGTCTTCTCAGCGGTAGAAACTAAAAGGATTGAAAGACTTGTCGACAAACACGTGGGGATATACGCAGAACATTTTACGCATCAAACTTCACTGCCAACTAACGTGAGAAACGCGGCTGTCGGAATTTTGGCGTGCGCCGGGTTTTTGCGTTGGAAGCGTTTTATTTCAGCTTGGTAAAGAATTGAGTTCTCAATGTTCCATGCTGAAAGTGAGCCATAATATAATGGACTTACCTTCTGTTTTTGCTACTATCATTTCATTCGTTCGCATCAAACGCACAATATAGGAGCTATTTGCAGCCTCGCGGACGAACAGTGGCTGGCGCTTAAGAGGGATTGGGAGTGGCTGCTCTGAACGCTTGATTTGTATGAGGCTATACTGTATACGTACAAGGTATCAGACAGCCATCGTGGTGTCACGTGAATAGAAATTCCAGATGTCTCTTCGATGAATCAATGGTGGTCCCACTCACTCAAAGGCGGTTGAGGTGATATCGTGCCTTTATGGGGGGAGGGGAAACATTGTCAAGGAGGTCACTTCTTTTTGTATGACCTAATTGGTGCTTCCGCTGTGGCATTCACCGAATGGTGCATATGCGCACTGCTGGTGGCTTTAACTGCTGCCCTCGTCGTACATATGATCCAGGTGTTGGTAAAGCAAAAAAGCAGGTCAGAATTGGTTTGTGGTGAGGATTTACATTTCCGCACTGCAACGCTAAGAACATCTGCAGATCAGCAGTGTGCATTTCAGTCATGCTATAGGCAGGCAATAATTCACTAATCATGCATACATCAGAAAACAGACTCGCTATGACGCTGTTCTTGCATGTGTTGAAAAGTAAAGCAGTTCAACCCGATTCTCGCGACTGACGCTCTTAAGTGTATTTTAGGGGCGAAGCTCCTTAGGGCGTGGGTCTGTACATCCCATGGTGTTCGTTGTTGGTGATGTACGTAGCCACGTCTACTTTTATGAAAGAAAAAATTCCGAAAGTTGTGTACTCTGCCTGGATTCGAACCCAGGCTCTCGGCATGGCAGTCGAGCGTTCTACCACTGAGCTACGCCTGTGGTTGAAAAATTATCGCTAAAAGACCTAAACAGGTATAATGTCTCCCGCGGAATCGCATTAACAAACTTAATGTTACGTTGAAAAATAGTAATACACCGCTACACGACGCGAAAATGGATTGTATAACGAGGTCGAGGCATCATTTGAAAGAACACAGAGCTGCGTGCTTTGTAGCTTTGAACCCATTACGGAGGCACTGGTAATTATGGCGTAGTGGGTACTTCCCTACTTGGCAAAATGATAAGTTATGGCGCAGGAGATACCTACCACTTCTACTTGCACTAGTTTCCTCAAGCGTTTAAAGTGGCCTCTAAGAAAGTAGCTCCTCCTGCTTACGCTGTCACTGTCCTGCAGTTCCGCGCAGGCCTGGCTCTAGCACAGCATATCCCCCTTAAACGCGAGATCCCAGCGTACGAATGCAGTGTTTCTCACGCCTTTACATGATGATCCACTGGGCGATTTACGCGAAAGACTCACGGTTTATCGATGATTCCCTCCGGAGCTTCGCCCAGTCATCATCATTCACCCCGTGGATATGCTGTGATTTTTTTGCCTCCAAATATTAACTCGCTGCTCAATTTATGCTTGTATAAATTCTATGGAATGAAGTCTGCAACCAAGTTGTGAATATTACGAGCAGATACGGCGAATTAATGGTTATAATATGACCCATTTCTTCTTCTTACAGGAATACTACCATAACGTTAAACTTGAAATGCTGCTTTGAATCGTAACTTAGTGCTTAAAAGATTGTCAATACTTACTGGAAAGTATACGTCCGTTCTTTCTGGATGCTTAGCTCTGCAGAATTTCTCACCGTTCAGCAGATGTCCGGGCAACAGTCCGGGGACGGAGCTCAGGTAGTCGTAGATAAATGTATTGTGGAAACACTGTTCGTGCTTTTGACTGCAAAAATCCAGCGCGTAACAAGACATTATTTTTTAGATTTAACCGCACTTTGATAAAAATGAATAACATTGCCTATGTGGATTTATTTTTTTTCTACTTATTTTTGCAATGAGCTGAGTGGTAAGAGTAGCATTAACGACTTCGTGAACATCAGTTAGTAGTTTAAGTGCCTATCGTTGGTTTACCAGGAACGCCCAGAACATTGTGTCGGCTAAGGGTTAGCTTTTGGGACAACACAGTGCCAGAACTTACGGTAGAGTAGAGATGTACGTCTCTTTTCTCGAAGAGAATTGTACTCCTGGGTGCGCTGATGTGCAGATCATAATCGTCGCTTGTCAAAGTATTCATGCGGGATCGAACACAAAGGTGAACAACAGCGCAAATATTATATGTGCTTTTTCTTATATTGTTATATTGTTATAACTGGTGAACTCGCACTCCAACCGTATTTGACGTTAGGACAAGCAGCATCACCGTAACCACTGAAAAAATAGCTTAGCGCGGTACATAGCTGATGTAAGCTATGTACCGCATGAGCGAGGCAGCCGTAGAGGTGTGGTAATCTGCTTGCTTGGCACCAATGGGGCCCACGTTTCATTCCTGCCCCACACCACGTGGTAAGTTGGCGGCGATCGTCACCGCACGTTTGTCCGTGGTTGTGTACTTCGGTGATGCCTGCATTTCAATCCCTAGCTGCAATAAACGGTGTGCTTTGTCTTGTTTAGTCCCGAGGAGCTGTGTTTTCATCAAATTTTCGATGTCTCTTTTGGTCGGTCCTTGCTTTATGTAAGCTGCAATGTTAACACTGAACAACCTATAGCACTTGCCCACATAACCCGCGCCGAGTATTGCGGTGTGCGCCAGATGTCATCGTATCGTTAACAGTGACGTGCAATACAAGGGTAACATATTAGCGACGTCAATATCCATGGTCCATGTTCATCGTGTATTCATATCCTATGATCTCAATGTTGTACTTGTAATTCCGCTACTTGGTAATTCCGCCACTCAGTGGCAGCTGCCAGCTTCCTGCTCCCTCTTTCCCTTTGTGTCCTTGAGTGTTTTATGTTACCGTACCTAAAATAATAATACTTAATAGGAATGAACGATTGTGAAACGGCGCAACAAAAATACACGAAGCATGTAAGATAAAAAAACACGGAAAATGCTGCGTCTCTTTTTTTCATCGTCCGTGTAAGGTTGTACCAGGTGTACCATTGTACCATAATCATGATAGATGTTAGATATGTGAAGATATATATATATATACATATATATGAAGTGACTGAGAACAGTACCGATGCTCGATAGATAGATAGATAGATAGATAGATAGATAGATAGATAGATAGATAGATAGATAGATAGATAGATAGATAGATGCGGTAAAGGGGCTTAATTTTGACAATAAATAAAATTATAGGGCCTTCCACTCTGGGATGCTAGAAGACCAGCGATTGTGTGTAGCACATGACACAGAGGTGGTAGAATTTTCATGAGTGGTATGGCCACATTTGATGGCGCTAGTCTTAGGCGCCTAGGGTGTCACTCGACCTCAAGTGATCCCATCAGATTTGGAGACCGTCCGGAACAGTACTTCTCCTCACCGACGAGAGGACGGGGCATCGAGGCCCTGTGTAGTGCAAGAACACTGCCGAGGAAGGCGAAGCGGAGAACTAGTTCTTGGCGGAAACAATGATAGCCGTCACACAAACATCTTACAACAAAGACTTGTAAATGCGAAGCATTTCTTAGAGAACTTCGGCGCCTTTGAGCGTATCTATCTATCTATCTATCTATCTATCTATCTATCTATCTATCTATCTATCTATCTATCTAGCCGCCTACGATTTTTGCTCTCCTGGCCGTTTCGCTAATGGGATGTTTACGAAAGTTGGTATGCCACAATATGACAGCATGACGAACATAACTGACATGCCATAACATGAAAATCATGACATGCATGTCATGAGCGGCATGATTTACATGCCACGGTCTTTGTGCTCTCCTGGCCGTTTCGCTAATGGGATGTATGCGAAAATTCGTATGGCACAACATGTCTGCATGGCGAACATAAATGACAGGACATAACATGAAAATAATGACATACACATCATGAGCGGCATGATTTACATGCCACGGTCTTAGTGCTGTCCTGGCTGTTTCGTTAATGGGACGTATACGACAATTGGTATGCCACAACATGACTACATGACGAACATAAATGACAGATCATAACTTGAAAAGCATGACATATATGTCATGAGCGGAATGATTTACATGCCACGGTCTTGGTGCTCTCCTGGCCATTTCGTTAAATGGATGTATACGAAAATTGGTATGCCACAACATGACTGCGTGACAAACATAAATTACAGGTCATAACATGAAAATCATGACATGCATGTCATCAGCGACATGATTTACATGTCACGGTCTTGGTGCTCTCCTGGCATTTTCGTTAATGGGATGTATACGAAAATTGGTATGCCACAACATGACTGCATGACGAACATAAATGACAGGTCATAACATGAAAGTCATTACATGCATGTCATGAGCGACATGATTTACATGCCACGCGTTTCGTTAATGGGACGTATAAGAAAATTGGCATGCCACAACATGACTGCGTTAAAAACATGAATTACAGATCATAACATGAAAATCATGACATGCATGTCATGAGCGACGTGATTTACATGCCACGGTATTGTGCTCTCCTGGCAGTTTCGTTAATGGGATGTATACGAAAATTGGTATGTCACAACATGACTGCATGACGAACATAAATGACAGGTCATAACATAAAAATCATGACATGCATGTCATGAGCGGCATGATTTAAATGCCATGGTCTTGGTGCTCTCCTGGCCGTTTCGTTAATGAGATGTAAACGAAAACTGGTACGCCACAACATGACTGCATGACGAACATAAATGACAGGTTATATAAAAAAAAGCATGACATGCATGTCATGGGCGGCATGATTTACATGCCATGTGTTTCCTTAGTGGGATGTATACCAAAATTGCTATGGCACAACACGACTGCATGACTATCATAAATGACAGGTCGTAACATCAAAATCATTACACGCATGTCATGAGTGGCATGAATGACATGCCACAGTCATGACGCTATACTGCCGTTTAGTTAAGGGATGCATACGAAAATTGGTATGGCACAACAAGACTGCATGACGATCATGAATGACAGGTCATAACATGAAAATCGTGACATTCATATCATGAGCGGCATGATTTACATGCCACGCCTTTTGTTAATGCGGTGTGTACCAAAACTGCTATAACACAGCATGACTGCATGACGAACGTAAATGACAGGTCACAACGTTATGATCATGACATGCGTGTATGAGAGGCATGCTTTACATGCGACAGTCATTATGCTCTTGCGGCCGTTTTGTTTACTTCATATGTACCAAGCTCGGTATAGCGAGACAACGATGCAAATCCATTTTACGTTCCTGATGCGTGCTTCGCATTTCCTTGATTCCCATTGCACCTGGGATCTGACAATTTTGTTAAGAGATTATATCACAAATTTTGAAACTGGGCGTACGCGCTTGTGTACCTGAACGCGCTAGTGTCGACAGCTGAGTTGATAAGCGCCGCACAACGGAGCGGCACCGAGAAATTAAGGAGAATACGCGCATGCGCGCTATGAACACTCCTGGGCAGCTGCATTGTGTTAGCCTGTTCCCGCAACCGTACAGCACCCTGTTTCTTCCAGATACCATTATTGTCCTTCTTATTTCTTTCCTGAACGCTGCCATCAAGCTACAAAGAAAAGGTAAACTTATCGCCCTCGCACATCGCATTTTTTAATGTTTTTCATTTCTACATCCTTTTCTTTCTTCTTGTCGTGTCCCCTTTCTATTATCTTTCATTCCCCTCACCCCTCTTCCCCTGCACAGGGTACCCAGCCGGTCTCAGCACTGGCTAACCTCCCTGTCTTTCCTCCCTCCTCCTCCTCGTCCTTAATCTGTTCCCTTCGGCGTTCAGAATATACAGCAAACACGATAACGCACAGAAAGGCAAATGGGGTAGCGTCCGCTTTGCATAACAGCCGGGCAGACAGAAGATGCAGCTTAAAGGGGTCCTGAAGCACCCCTCGCGCTTGGTTTTGAAAACGGCTGGTGTGTATTGAAGGCTACTCAGAAATACACATTCGAAAGAATTTTCCGAAAATATGCGATAGCAGGAAAGATATTGAGACAGGAAAATCTCCCTTTCACACTGCGGCGGAGCCGACTGATTATGTCTGTGGTGGGCGGCGCCAGAGGAGGTGTCCTGCCCACCGCCTTACGTCACCCAGATTCAACGTTGTGTTGTTCTCCTTCCGCCCTACTTGGCGGGGCTGCCCAGTGGTGTAGGCAACTCACATTTCCGGTCGCCTGCTCGGTGCGCGCCCCGACCGCGCGCGATCTTTCTACAGCCTACTGCATTGTTTCTGAGCCCCGACCCGCTGTTTGTTTCCGTTCATCACACGGGCGCGAGCACGGAAATACGCGCGCTTGCGTCCTCATTGTGCTATATACTTACTTTCGATCTTGCTCGTACGTCAGCACCAGGCAAAACAGTGAGCGATGGATCCTGCGCTACGAGCTCGGACCGAACGTGTGACTGAAGCGCTTGGCTTCGACCCTTACGGCGACACACCAAGAAAACGCAAAGCTCGAGCATCGGACGTGCCAGAACTCCCAGGACCTTCGTAACGCGGCGGCGATGATATGAATTGGTACGTGAAAGCTTACAGCACTGCACACTTCCTTTACCACGCATCAATATTTCTTCACAACTCCCATGTATGACTAATTTTTTCGCGTGAATTGCAGCATTTGTAATAATTGCCACGAACGTTCAGTTACAGTCATGTCCGCTTCTCTAGACCACACTCGGAAAGCCAGCATCTATCGCGATAGAGCCCGATCTTGACTGAAATCTGCGTTGTCCGACGATCCAGATTGGTTTGGGTGATTTCTTCGCACCATGACCGGCCCAAAGCATTTCAATTTGTCTGTTATGCTGTTAGAATTGCAAATATAAAGCTTTCATTTTTTAAAACTGCGTTCTTCCGTGCAATAGTGATTCAAGCTTTTCTCTAATTGGCTGTAAACGTACGCCTGCAACTATGATAACAAGCCTCCGATCGCGAGCAAGAAGCATGCCTTCTATGCGGGTCGAGCCAAATCATACTGTGTCATAGACTCTATCTAGAGCGGGCTCGATCGCAACCTGCTTTCATGCATTTCGGCGAAAGTTCATCGTGTGCTAGCTGCAAGAAGACTTGTGTGAGATCGCTATACTTTAATTGTACGGCGCAGCAGCGGTGAACGGCAGTGTTGTGTGACTGTGATAACTTAAAATGAACCAAGCACCGTCGGAGCGTTATTCCAAAGTGATGCGCACAGCTGATCAGAGCAGCCATGTCATTCTACCTTCCTAACTGTGTACTAGCTGATTCGCGCGGCCACCTCGCAGAGCTAGTAGATAGCGGGGACCGTAACAGCATAAAAAGAAAAGCGAGCTTGCTAAATTTCTTGCCTTCAAGAAATATCTTCCTGCGTGATTACGCATGCAGGTTTACCTGTGGGCACTGCGTGGCAACCGAGAATGCGCTGGAGAACGTATCCTGCCGGGATATCTCCAACGTGACTGCGTAATCCGCCACACTCATTTTGCAAGTGTGTGTTTAAACCCGGCCGTCTTGGAAGCAGTATACTGGGAGGTGACACAAAGTGGCACTAAAATCGAGCGAGAAATGCACAAGTATACATGCTCTTGCAAAGCATACAGTTAATGTGGCCTTCACATGCTTTCTTATTGCTTACAGAACATATTGATTTGTGGCATGCAGGATGTTCACGAGGTGGATTTGGAAAAGGCTTCGAAGGTACAATAGGTACTGCCTGCTTGCATGGTTGCCAGGATTAGGAACGAGCTCCTGTCAGCCACTTATGTAGGCTTCCAGTACCCCATGCAAAAGTAAGTGCAGCTACCTTTGCACAAGTCACAAGAAAGCATTTTAATAGTGTGCTCAACTCATAAAAGTAATTATAAAACTTCATAAGGTAATTACGGCTTGTGCATGCAGTTGGCTTTCAACACTCACTGTTGAAGTGCCAAGGAGTCTCTCCTTGGAGTGTTTTTTTTTATGATGCTTTCTGATTTTGTGTAGCACTGTGCTGGTGTGAAGAATGAGACTGTAACGACACGACACGTGCAGTTCGGTTTATTTCCCTCAATTCCATCAGGGCGTAAAAAGTGTTTCGAGAGACAGGCGCAAGTAGTATAGAAATTGCACCGTCAAAGAATGTCAACAACTAGGTTACAGTATCAATTTAAAGGTTTCTTTATTTATTTAATGATAGTACACAGCAACATTCTTGGCCCTTGCATCAGGGGCTTCGAAACGCATGAGAGAACAATGAAACACAAGAAGTAGTAGTGAACAAATATTGAACGAATGAAACCAAAATGAAACCAAAATGTGCACACACATAATTCACCCATGGGAATGTCATGCTAAAGGTTTCAGAAAGCTACACGACTGGAAAGAGGCCTTAGGAAGAAAGTTACAGTCAGAAATGGTCCATGGGAAAACTGTGTTTGAAAGTTGCAGTTCTTGAAAAAATTGGTTTAGACTTGATGGCTTCCAGTGTGCTGTGTCCATCTAATGAAAAGGCAGTACTTGGTTTGTTCAAGAATAGCAGACTAAATAATAGACTTTATAAAAGGCACTGAAGGCACTGTGTGTGGTGAATGTGCACACACAGCACATCTTCCTGTCCCTATCATCATTCTTTGCCCCATCTTCTCCCCTTTTCATTTTCTACCTGTGCAGATTTTCTACCTAAGCAGGCTAGAGTGCACTGAGGCCAACCTCTGCGCCTTCCAATAAATAAAATTATAATATTGAGCTGCATTCAGCATGCAGTCTCAGAAACGCATTGTGTTTTGTCCACCTCTAAACTTTTCACTGTATCAGTTTTGAGTATAAGGTTACATATGCCAGCTGTAGTGACTAGCATAATAGAAAAATGTGATGATGAAGAATTAGTGGAAAATGAGTGAGTGCATCCATCATCAGAAATCAATGCAGATTCAAAGTGGTCATTAAATGCTTTCGTAACACTGAGATTATCTAAGCATGATTTATCAAAAAAAAAGAAGAAAGACAGCTCTGACTTGGTGGACTGACGACGTTCCAGAACTTCGATGGCTTGTTTTTATGAATGATAGCAAAGAATTATTGAATTAAGCATTCGGTTGTTCACGCAGGTGCCTGATACGACAAATTGACAAATTACGAAAGTGTTTAATCTGACGCATGTATCAAGGATTTTTGGGATGGCACTTTACACACTTGGTTCGAATGTGATAAGTATACAATCATTAACAATTGCATAAAAAAATGGTTTAAAAACATGTCAACATTGTAATAGTTGGAACTGATCGAAAACTCAAAGATGGATACAAACATCTCGGTTATGGAGTTATCAGATAAGCAAGCAGTGTGCTCAATGCTCAAGACATTTAAGGAAACCGCTGGGTAAGAAGTAAAATTCTGCACCTCGTGTTTCATTATATAGTTTTAAGGCCTCACATTCCACTTTTCGATTTCCATGCCAAAGTGAAATAACTTGTCTGAAAAGCACTGGCTTATGTGGTGAATTAAATAATGCTATGCAAATGACAATGATAGAAATCCCTCACTTTTTGCCATGTTATTTGTTTGCAGGTGGCAAACTGGAGCCTAACATTACGCTGCAGTGTTGTTCACCGTGTTTGTATCATTCACACTGCTGGGTGATGTTAATTTTGTACTATGGCCTGTGATTCACCTTGCAAAGCTCTCATCAAAGGAACGCTGGCTGCTTGTGTCTACCTCAGCAATGACGGATGGAAGCTCTGCAGCGTCTGCGTCTTCCTCTGCGTCTGGCACTGGTGGTGAACCGCGTGCTGGCTGAAACCTCCACGTTGGTGATGGGGCACCCACTGCTTCACACTGGCTTGATGCGTCCAGATGTGCACATGTGTCAGTTTCCACACCTTCTTTACATGCGTAGGCACTGAGGATGGCCTTTGAGGCTGCAAAATTTCCCACATAATGTTTTGAAAAACTGCAGAGCATCCATTTTTGCTGTTGAACAAAGAATTGGCCATTAGATTAACAACACACTTTGATATTGTTGGTTGTGTTCTGCTGTTTACACCACTGTTTTTCGCTTATTTTGGTAACTGAAGTGTTTAAACAGGTGTACAGGCCTTGTGGTTGGAGTGCACTGGTCTTTGTGTCACTCAAAACAGCTAAAGCTTGTACCTGTGCGATTTAAAAACTACCAAATTTCAACTTTGCTGTGCTAAAGGTTGTCTCATCCAAAAGTTGTAGCTTGCTCAAGTGATGTTTTTGTATGGTGTCGCTGCTTCCTTATATGAGGTTTCTGTAGCAACTGTCTTGTTTATGATGGCTTCTGAGTGCCAACAATGCACACAACAGGAGGACAGCTGCATCTAGAGATCTGAATCTGCAAGGTTACACACTTTGAACTGAGAGCTGCATGGAGCTTTAAGTCATTTTTAGCACAGGATCACACAAAACTTGAGGAGATCTGGTGCTTACTTGACATGACACTTCCATGCCAGCTGCAGATGAATGCACTTTGCTGGACCCAGTGCCATGCTGAGACTGTGAATCAAGCGTTTTAGATAGAAGGGCATTATAGTTTCTGTACACCTACTCACCCCCTGTGAACCTCCAGCCTGTGTGTCGCAAGATGGGGCTGTTCTGGTGAAGTAGCGATTATGTTCTTCGTGCACTGGATCACTGGGATACGAAAATATGTATCACTATCATATTAGACCACTGATCGTGCAAATTGAATGTCACTTCATGTGGCCATAAATGCCTAAATGTGAAATAGTGCGTGTGTGTTTAAGATGCCAATCTGCTACACTCAGGTATTTGCCTCCAACGACTGATTGTTTAATTACTACATGACAAATTATTAGACAAAGTGAACGTGTATGTGTAGACAGGGTTTTCAAATGCTCCCTGTTCCCCGAAATCTTGACACTCTGTATGTACGCTACATGCACACATATTAGCACCCACATGCACACACCTGCAGTTGTGCTTACTGACCAACATACCTGTACTGGACCACCCAGAGCATGTTTAGCATGATATAAAGCAGTACAACAGACTGTGAACTAGTCTAAGCATGTTGTTTGACATTTTATAGCTCCCTGTGCTGAACTGAATGGCAACACTACGTGTGTTACATCATACAGGATCTATGGCCTGCCATGTAATCCAGCTGGCTGATTAATGCAATAGTATACTTTTCAAAATAGTGAATCATTAAAAACATTATGCAACACGTAAAGAAAAAGTGAGTTCATTCACTGAAACATAAAGCCTGCAGTAGTGTACATTGCAGTCAGTTTAATTGAAAACATGTAATTGGCCACAATAACGTGGTACAGTTTTACTTCTGTTTTCTTAGTGAAAGTGCTTGACAAAAATAAAGCATTGAATGCCACTTTGCTTTTTGTCACTTTCTTTAAAAATGCATATTTGGTACTTGCTATCTATTCATGCTTGTTGTGCTTGCACGCACCAGCATTGACCTTTTCACAGAGCTGTAACCTTTTCTAAGGTTTACTCGGCTCATATTGCTCATTAACAAATCAAATATTGGTACGTTTATACGAATAGTATTGCGCCTTATATAAAAGAAACTGAAGCAGAATTTGGCTTTCTGCCTCACTGAACGATTGGTAAGCTCTGAAAACGAATACCTAGAAGAGTCACTTCTACTGAGCTACTGTTACGTACGGTGTTGTGTTGTAAGCATAAATACATACATGCTACACATTTGAATGCTGATTGCACCATCCATGCAACAAAATTTGTATCCCCGACTACGTAAAATATTATATACAGTACTTTCCCCGGCGCTAACTGGCGAGTGTTCCATCGCACTGCTACAAAAGTTAGCAACAAATAAAGAACGTTAAGTGTGCACTTTTCACTTGCCTGTATGCCAGGAAGAAACAACGTAGGCAGGGCGTTTGGCTCCAGATGAAAACTTGTCCAACTGATTCCTTAACCCTGCGCCAGTTCGGGATCGTGAAGGGAGGCAATACGGCGAAGTGTCTGCCGCAAAAGTGTAGGTTGTTTCGCTTCTCCGTGGGTGGAAGGCCAATACGCTCGCTGCAGCCATGCACACCGCAAGACGTCATCGCGAGCCAGCGTATATCAGGACTTCATGCCTTTCCTGTCGCTGACTTTGCAGCCGACGGCAGCGCAGGGCACCGTTTCCTTGCTCGTTACTCCCTGGGTTAGGTGTGCGCGCAGTGCGCGCTCGCTTGATGACGCCGACTGCGGTGCAGAGTTTCACATTCGCCGGATTGAGCGCATCCGCAAAAATCGACAGCCAGCTCCGGCATAGCTGTTTAAGCGCGGCCGAAACTGAAGAGTGGATCGCACAGAAGCAGCCGAAAAACCACTGCAGTGGCAGTGCGCCAACTCCGAGAGGATATATCCCGTCGGTGAAAGTCCACAGCACAGGTGCATCTTATCACGCAAGCTGAATCTCCCGGCGGCAACCAAAGGTTAATTGGTTAGGACAGATAACACGTTTCCTTAAACGTTGAACGTCGCTTCCGCTGCATCTGATCGTGGGAAACTGGCTTTGTGTGCTGCCTTCGAGTGAATGTTCGCGATAGTGCCGCGGCGTTACAAAGGGCGCGGCGTCGAAAAGGAACCGCAACTTCGACAACCTAGGTGCATGAGCGCGTGCTTGTGGTACATACGCGAACGTTATTTTTCTTTATTATTGACGAAACTTACGGGAAACGCAGCACCAACTCCGCAGTGCCAAAAAGACGCGCGAGCGCGCCGAGTAGTGCAGACGACAGTTTTCTTCTACCGGAAATGCGTCTTTCGCATCAAAACTTTAAACGAAGTTGATAGATTTGTTGTTTACTTCATCTTGTTTATTTACTTGCAAAAGATATTATACACAGTGACAGCATAACCAAGTTCATTTGATTCAAACATGATTCAAACATCGCTCTTAATTTATGCCGGCTACCAGCCAATAGCAGCAATCTGCTCTATTTCGTCTTGGAGCATATTGAAAAAAGAGTGAGAACCGGCCTTTTTTTGAAGCGAGAGCTCCTAGGTAAGGGACAACTTTGTGCTTGCCCTGTTAACTCTAGGCTTCGCGCACGACTGTAGAATTTGGGTGAGCTGTTTATTGCAGCCTACACTGTCGATAGAACGTGTTTTTTCGCGAAGTCCGAGAGGTGCTTCAGGACCCCTTTAACGTCCATTTCGCGCGTGCGCGTATTCTCGATCATTTCGTCGCTGCGCTCCGTGTATCAACTCGAAGGCCGACGCTCGCGCGTTTAGGTTGAAGAATTCGGCGACCTTAACTTGACCTCCGGGGTTTTACGTCACAGAACTTAGTGACTAAGGCAGTTGTCCTTCCACTCACATTATTGGATATTTACGACCGTATAATCCTCGGAGTGTTAGACAGCGTCACTCGCAATCATGACAGCGAGTGAAGGATACTTTTCATGCCAGAAGGTGTCATGTAGAACGTTATCTTATGACGTGTGGCTGCGGCCCAACAAGCCCTCGCGTGCTACCTAAAGGCATCAAGTTTGCGGGTACGATGCCCAAACTGTGAAATAACGAAAGAAGGAAATGGGTCAAGGGCTCGTTTATTTGTTAGAAACAGCCTAATGATGACGACAGGCAATGAAGGCAAAAAAAACCATATGAAAAACTGTAGCTTTTCACTGTAGTCTAGCAATTATTGAATTAATGGAAAGACTTAAATACACAACAAAGTGGACGGGAGCATGACCGAGTTCGTAGCTCTGTTGGTAGAGCACCCGACCAGTTATCCGTGGTCGTAGGTGCGGTCCCAACCAAGGGCAGGTGTTTTTTTTTTCTTCCTCTTTTTATTCATTTCCATTTATTCCCAATTTCCACACTACAGCGAAAAACTACAACTTCGCCTATGATTTCCTTGGGTTCATTGTCTGTTGGCCTCATTATGGAGAATTCGTTTTGTCTACGACCCATTTGGCTGACTTCATCATGAGCGCTATGGCGTTATTGTTGCGTTAAAAAACGCTTTGCGCTTTTTGACCTTCGGATCAGGATCAGCAGCTGAGTGCCATAGCCACTAGGACCACCGTGGCGAGGCATCCCGAAAAGCTAGAGGTCCATTCAGTGCGCTATGTCAGTGCGCGTTAAGGTTTCGCAGGTGGTCGAGATTTCCGGAGCCCCTTCCACGGCATCTCTCGTAATCTTAGAGTGGTTTTAAGACCCTAAACACAAGAATATAATAGTTCGACATAAAAGACCCGCCGCTCTAAAACCTTATTTTCTCAATAGACGCTGGCGATATATGCTGTCGGGTGCCGGTGATGCCGATTATATACGACATGTAGGCTTAGTGGCTCGATACAGGTTTTTGATTCCTTTAGTTGGCGCTAAGGCAATGCCGCTTATCAGCATCGACTCTTTTTACTGCGTATAAGCAATGAATAATGCGGGTTGACCTTCTGCATATTGAAGATGAAGAATTGCGGAATACTCCAATTTGAACGGCAAGCATCAATACTTCCCAGCAGCTGACAAAGCGCGCCACTGTAAATGGCAACTCCGGCAATTTTAGAGTGTCCACTGCTCTGCACAAAATTTTTCATATATATATATATATATATATATATATATATATAACCGTCATCGCTAGCGCTGCGTAAAGCGATTGAGTGGACGCGTACACAGCTAGCGGTGACGGTTGCCGATTTAGATCGGACGACCACGGCCTTTTTCACAGCCCGGTCGCTTTTAATCGGCTGTACGCCCGGCTTAATGCGGTGTTAGTTCGTACGCGGAAAGCTTGAGAGCACTGCACTCGCGGCGCGCAAACCGCTATGTCACGTGGTATTTTTTTTGTATTTCGCGGGCATCTGCAGCAAGCTGGAAAACACTAATTATGAATAGATAGAAAGTTGGAAACTTCTTAAGTGGGCATTTGACAGACCACTCTACAAGCTTTCCATAGGAATTTTTACCTAACTTTGTTGCTTACGAAGTTAATTAAGTAATCTCGCTTAATTAGCCAATTAAGTGAAAAAAATAATCTGACTCACTCCATACGATAGTAGGAAAAATGCATTTGGTCGCGTTGTCTTAGGGTGCATCGGCATATTTTTAAACCCTGGCTAAAGATAGCTGGGGCACTCTGTATATATATATATATATATATATATATATATATATATATATATATATATATATGCTCGGTACTATAATATATGCCAAGCAAGGCGGTTGCAAGCAATTTAAGCTTCCTCAAAATTAGCCTTTAAGATTTTTAACGTATTCATATCCGGATTCTAAGATTTTCCTCGTCATTAAGCACAACTCTTTCCACCTGAGCAGTTGTCCGATTAGAAAATACACGGCGGTACTTCAGCGCTCATATTGTAACTGTCAAGTTCACAGAAGCTAGTATAACTCACTGCATCATCGATTATCACGTTCTCAGGAGTTGTCCATCCCTCGAATCTGTTACGCCTAGCAGGCGCTAGGTGCGTGCATGACAAAAAATATTGTGTCTTTTCAATTCGACCGTTTTGTAGTGTAACTATTTATCATTTGAGGGAAGATCACCATACCGGATGGAATACGCGATCAGAATCTTGCTGCAAGGTGAAAAATGATTCTTGGTTTCGCCGACGTCCAAGTAGCTCATGATATACCCTCTACTCCATCCACATGTACTTTCATATTGCGGAAATACATCGTGGGGTGCGCCTAACCTGCAGAATGAATGTTAAAGTAACTCTTTTGGGCCACCCACAAACACAGAATAGGCATTCAAAGCGAAAATAGTACAATTGCTGCAAAAATCAGAAGTTCAATTGAACTGAACTCTTAGTAATAAGGTTATTTATTATGACCAATAAGATTAGTAGATGAGTTTACCTGGAGTGTTAGGCCTTAACTTTGATTCGCTGGCTAAGCTTTTACTCTTATAGAAAGACATGGACGGAGGAAACAAACACAAGACGACGATAGGGCAGGTAATTTTCAACTGGTTTGTTGAACAGAACACGTAGCGATATAGTAAGCGCAAAGCGCATCAACGAGGGCACTTATCCGCCGATTTAATATTCACGGGCTATGGCTCTTCGAAAATTGGAAATCGTTGGGAGAGGCCTTCGTCCTGCAGTGCACTTAAAAATATGATGATGATTGTGGCTCTTGAGGAATATAGATTTGTTGCCTATTTATATAACAAAAGGGAGCAAGCTTTTCCGTCGTTTCTGTTGTTTTGTTAGGTAATTTGTAACAACTTAAGAAATTGTTTAACAACTTTCGGGAATAGCAATACTTCAAACGCGACTAGTGAAAAAATGTCGGATCGAATTGCTTCGTGCAAAGTTAAGGTATGAGGCCAAATGAAAAGTTCACATTTTTTTTCAAAATGTCGTTTTTTTTTGTTATGTTTAACGAGGAATTTATTGGACAAGGTTTTGATGCAGAAAGTTTCACAAAGCGATTTTTATCGAAGAACAGAAACATGGAAGGTTAATCCAACTGACCACTATGAAAGTGAAACTGACAGCGGCAGTACTGTGGGCAGTAGAAAAACCCCGATATTCACTTTTTGTTAGTTAATCCACAATGGCATACATTGCAGAAGTGTATTAAATCACCATTGTTAATACATCATTTGTTAAGTGGATATCATAAATTTGTCGCCAGGTGAATGCTGTGCCTAGTGTGCTCTTGTTTTTTACATCCTGGAGGCTTCGAGAGCGCGTCGACGGAGCAGATTTGTATTGTTTGTTTTTTTTTTCATTAGTTGTCACTTTTGGCTAGGGTAGACGCAGGCTCAGTGCCCCCCCAAAAATTGCGCAAGGTAAGCTTTCTGGCTATCGTTAGAAACACGTTGGCGCGAACCGCAAGGGCGATTCGTCATACTTGGCTGCAACACAAAAAGAAAAAGAAAGCGTGGTGAAAAAGCGTGTCCTACAGAGAAATGCAGCGGCCGTGGCCGGGTTTCCATCCCGCGCCCTTCTCATCAGCAGCCGCGTGCCACAGTCACTAGACCACCGCGGCGGTGTGATCATAATGCCGCTGTGATGAAGTGCCTCAGCGCCGTAACGCCGAAAACATGACGACGGAACGGCGCTAAAAACGCGCAAGTACGTGCACTGAAGTGGCAAAGTTCGGTCACTCTTGGAACGCCTCTCTCAATGTGCGCGCGTGGCAAGCGACTGAGAAAAAAACTACAGCATATCCACGGAGTGAATGATGATGAGTGGGCGAAGCTCGGGATGTTCATCGTAGATCGTGCCGAGTTCCGGATTTATTTAGTTAACGCGCACGCTACGAATCCTCATGGTTCAACTATGCACAAGTGAAATCTCCCACCGGCACTTCATTGCAAGTCAAGATCCAGTGCCTACACACACACACACATATATATATATATATATATATATATATATATATATATATATATATATATATATATATATATATATATATATATATGGGTTGCTGATGAACGCTTCTCCAACGCGAGCAGTCGGTATTTTTCAATCAAGAAACTCGCTAGGATACGCTGCCTGCGCCAACGTTGTTTGTCGCGGGTGTGAGCGCGTTCTCCTTCTTTGCGAGCTGGTACAGCGTTCCTCTAAGAAAGAGCGTTTCCATAGCCAACGCGCGCCTTTCGCTCTCTCTCTCTCTCTCTCACAAGACAGCAGAGGCACGCGCCGAGGCGAACGCCGAGGGCGAGCGCGTGCATCCCAGCACGCGGGTTACGCCTGACGCCTGACGACTGACGCCTGACGCCTGACGCGTGACAAGGTTAGACTAAGAGGAGCTTCGCCCCTAAAAGGAACAGGCAATGGCTGCTGGGCAGATGGAGGAAGGCACCGGAGCTGAGAAGACACGTTGAGGTGGTAGGGAATCAACGCTCGGGAGGCCAACACTTGTCGGAAACACCCGATCGAGTGCAAAGGCCCGAAGGAACTCGGGAGCGGCCCGTCTGCTTTTCCGGAAGCCCAGCAGACGTCTGGGAGTCTTCGATGCTCCTTAGTACACCACCCTTCTGGTAACTACCCCTCCGTCCTGAAGAGCCTCCGGCGGACGTAGTCTTGGCGTCGTCGACGCGCCGAAAACCGTGAGACCTCTGCTCGTTTGAATGCTGTGTAGACGCTGTAGATATTGTGCATGTAATGTTATCATTAAAGTGCTTTCTGTGTGCTTGCGTTTGTCTGTGTTTTGCGGTATAATATATGATCGTGTGCTGTGTCAGCATCGACGTCTTCCTTGCGGACCTCGGAAGCATCTATGACGTGCTTCATTGAGCCTGCTCCCCGAACCGACATAATACGGCATAGCCTCATCTGTTCACACCACCATCCTCAGGTGCGCGCCGTGGTAGCGTAATGGTCGAGAACCACAAATGCATGTTTTTCCGAAAGTCTTTGACCCAAGATATCGCAAAGAGGGCACAGATCAACAGTTCCGCACCAATTTTGCATTCGGTAGTGTAATAATCGTAGGCCAATGCGACAGCAAAGCTCTATACTTCTCGCTGGTCGGATTATTTCGTGGCCTAACACAAAACGCCAGGGTAGCAAATGAAGGCAAACGGCATATCTTTGCTTGCAATTAGACACACAGCACAAAGCTCAGTATTCACGAATAATAATTGTAGCGTTCCGATTTACAAGGACACAATAGAATACACTGCATTGGAACGTGCGTCCATCTTTTAATGCCTGCGTCTCTACTTCAACGTCCTCTTCTTTCCCCCCTAGGACGTTGCGCCCCCTCTTCTCCTAGCGGAAGGCTAATACCGCTTCACACTTCCAGGTTTCTTTTGCTATCCCCTCCTGGGGTAATACTTGAAAACATTTGCAATTGAAGCACATTCAACTGATCCGCGCTCGCCGATATACCAAACCGTCTTCAGTATTCCTTGCTGAGAGGCTGTCTTTGTCACAGAATAAGGACCGTAAAATTTTGCGTTTTGACATCTTTCACTCCCTTCCTAACTAGAACGAGGTCAGTGACCTGGATGTCTGGAATTTCCGAGTTATGTCTCTTGTCAAAATTTCGCTTCATTCGTGTACGGTACCTCCCTCCCAACGCTTTTTCTTTCCGCTCCTCGATGATCTTGAGATTTTCTAGGAGTCCCAACTCACGATCCGCCTGCAAAATAGGGGCTTCTCCTGATGAAGCGAACTGTGGACTACATCCCAAGCCAGTGGTGTAGGAGCGGTTATGATGCCTAACGGCCGCTTCTAAAGAGCATTTCCATCCACCAGGGAAATTTTCGTACATCCTCATGAACTGCTTTACATCCCGTATCGCACGCTCTGCAAGTCCGTTCGCCGCGGGGTGGTATGGCGCGCAGAACTTGATCGATACATTATGTTCTCGAGCCCATCCTGCTAATCTTTCGCTCCTGAACGCTGGACCGTTATCACACACGATCGTCCTCGTTGTCCTAAACATATCTCTTTCGAGGAGAGCGATGACGCTATT
>JABSTT010004528.1:0-22324 GCA_013339685.2 Hyalomma asiaticum
CCTACAATATATGAACTGAGTTGGAACAGAATATGAACAATATATGTCTGAGTTTTTTTTATGAACTGAGTTTGAACAGAAGTAGGACCAATGCATGTTTGAGTTTTCTTTCGTTCCTGCTTCACCTCCACTCTTGTTCTTCCTCTTCCGCTGCCTTCATTTTCTTATTCTCTTCTCTTATGTCGTCGTTGCGTGCTTCCTTCTTTTTTTTATTTGCTGCCTCCTTCCACAATGTACAGAAAGAGCATGATAGGCAAACGCATACACTAGCTACGCACTGATGCGACCGTGTTTAAAGCTTTTTCATAACCTTCCGAACGTCAAGGATAGTGAACCAGTTTGGTGGTTCCCGTTGAGTTCTGTAAATCTACCTAATTTTCCCAACGCTTTGGAGGTATCCCGCGAGGATTTCACATGAACATCTGGATGACGCACCTGCATTCTCGTTTTCCACAGAACATGGAGACCCACGACCATGATCATATGATGATGATGATGATGATGTGGCTCGGTTAAGGAAATAACGCTAATTTATGCAGCCCATGTAGGGAGCGCGGCTAAGCACCCGTGAGGGTAGGGGAAAAGAAGTGGAAGAGAGAGAAAAGAGAGAAGGTCGTAGTGGAGGCCTCCGAGAATTTTGACCACCTGGGGTTCTTTAACATGCACTGCACGGTCCTCTCGCATTTTCGCCTGCATCGAAAATGCGACCACCGCGGCCGGGACCGAACCCGCATTTTTGTTGCGTCGCAACCTTGGACCATAACGACTACACCACCGCGGCGCGGACACTAAGGTCATATTGTTACGCGGCGATTAATGACGCTGACCTGCAGTGGGGTGTACGGCTACAGGGATGTGAAAGACACCCAAGAAAGAAGACGATGATGTATCTTGGGTGAGCGTGGTGTGACTCCCAGCTGGGTCGGTCTGAAATACAAACGCTGTAAATAATTCCACCGTTTGTTCTGTTCCGTTTCATTTTTGGTGGTGGTGCTGGGTACCCTTCAGTCTTCTACGACGGAGCTCCGCAGTGGACGCCACCTCGAGTATACAAGCATGGCTCCGGCCAATGACACGCCTCCGTCCACTTCAGCTAGGTCACCACCAGCGATCACAACTCAGTACGTCGCTCTATCACAACCCCGTGATCCCGGTATCTTTGCCGCCGCAAACAACGTTGACGTGGACCAGTGGCTTGGGATGTATGAGCGCGTCAGCAAGACCTACGGCTGGGATCCAACCGTCATGCTGGCGAACGTGATATTTTACCTGGACAAGACTCCTCGCGTCTGGTTTCAGACCCACGAGCAAGATATTACCAACTGGGATACTTTTAAAGAACAGCTCCACGACCTTTTCGGGAACCCGTCCGGGCGGCAGCTCGCTGCTAAGAAAGAACTGGCGGTACGTACCCAGACGTCAACGGAGCCATACTTGTCCTATATCCAGGACGTACTGGCATTGTGCCAAAAAGCCGATGACAGAATGCCCGAGACTGAAAAAGTCTCTCACATACTGAAGGGCATTGCAGATGATGCATTCAATCTGCTTGTATTCAATAACGTAGCGACCGTCGACGCTGTAATTAAGGAGTGTCGCCGCTTAGAGCAAGCGAAAAGCCGGCTCATATCACACCAGTTTGAGCGTCTTCCGAACACGGCTCCAACGTCTTCCTGCGAGACAGTTCCTTGCGAGCAGTCTGCATCCGAACATGTCACACGAATCGTCCGACGCGAACTCGAGGCCGCATGCCCTGCTGCAAACAAGAATATGTTTTCCGACGCACCGGCCCCAACCGTGTCATTGATCCAGGCCGTTGTTCGGCAAGAATTCACCAACCTTCGTCTGCTTCCTTCTGTCTGCGCCGTAAACAATTCGGATACCCCGTTCGCTTCGTCAGACGCTCCTCGACGCCGTCAGTACCCTCCTGTTCGTTCCAGGAATCCGTCCGAGTGGCGAACAGCAGACGATAAGCCCATCTGCTTCCGCTGTTGCAGCGCAGGACACATCGCTGCTTATTGTCGCAGCCAGTGGCCGTATACGTCGCCTAACCAGTTCGCCACGTATTCCAGTCCCTTCCGTAGACCTGCTCGCCGTTACCCGACCCGCAACGAATTCTCTGCTTTCAACGCCCCTGAAGACAACGGCCGATACATTCCGTCGTCGCCACCTCACAACCGCTCACCTCGTTTACCGACCCGCCGCCGCTCTCCATCGCCCTCTTATAGCTGTCGCCTGTCCCCGGAAACCTAGGTTTCAATATTATACGACTCCCCTAGTGGTAAAAACCCTATGCTTCCTCCACTTCTTCGTCATGTTCTTACTCGCCGAGTTATTCTTCCTCTTCTTCGGCGACGCCCTGCCTTTCCTATTCTTTTTTCTCCTCCTCGTCTTCGTCGATGAACCAACGCGAGTCGACCTACGACATATTGTGTCTTGAAACAGCACTGGTCAGCACTAGTACGTTACCCGAGGCGTAAGCGAGGACAAGTTGCCCAGCGGCCACGTCGCGCGAGTCACTCTGCGGTGGTTGTCGCTTCTCCTATTTCACTGGGTGAAAGTTCGCACAGGCACGTAGTTTTGGCACATTGTGAGCAATATTTCTTGTGCAGACCGGTGGAAGCCATGCTCAGCACCACTAACAAAAACAGGCCATTGGAACGAACCTTTTATAGCCAACGCTGTAAAAGACAAAGTAGTTGCCCGTAATCTCAGCTCGGTCCTTTTTTGTTCCCGGAGCCCTGCTGTGTGTTTAGAGGCACGACCAGGAAGCTTTATTATAGTGAGAGAAGAAGGGCCTAAGGATCCTGCACTACATAACGTTTGTCATTTTTGTTTCTTGCCCATTCGCACTGCCGCATGCATAGTTGCCTGTCCGAAAATGTTGCTTCCAACCGCACATGGCGCAAGATAGGACAGGTTGTCCACAAAATGGGTAGTTCAATTACAGTTCATTAATATTCATTGAAAACCGTTACATTTACAACTTTACGAGTCGGAAACTGTGAGCATGAAAAATTGGAGCGCACTACCGTTTAAGCGATTCCATTTTCTCAGGTGTGACATCAGCTGTCTGCCTGGTGTAGCAACTCCGTATATTTCTTCGTGTATGATGAGGCCTGCGTCGTCCCAGCAGTAAAAAACGTGCAGTCACATATAGAACTGCGTAGCGCGACCACCTCACAATAGCAGGGAGAGGTAAAGTGTTTTACCAGAAAACTCGTTCAATGGACGCGACAAAGCATTCACCTTCCTTGGTTCTCCCCCAAGTATACGGAATAATTATTCGCGGTTTCTTCGCAGCCCAGTTGATTAAGTGTAGCTAAGTCTGCAGAGAGCAACATTGGAGACCATTTATGTTCTTGGATGACCAAACTGGAGAACCATTTTCATTCCTGTGTTCGTGGCGGAAAGCAGGATAGCGGTGAAATCTTCGTAGACATTCATACTGACATTCATATCTTGACACATATATGACATTCATATCTGTGTCAAGTACCTCGTCGGGGCACAAATCTTGCAAAGTTAATTTCATATATACCGTGCAGAATGTATTTGTTTTTCTACGAAAACCACATTAAAGCGGTTTGCTTCATTTAAGAGATTTACTAAAGCTCTTTCTTATACCAAATTATCACAAAATTGAAGTGTGCAAGCAGGAAGTTCGGCACACAGCGTATGGAAATGGCTACAGTTAAATTACCCTGAATGCCGTGGTGTTATAGACGTTTACTGATTGATTTGATTGATTTGTGGGCTTTAACGTCCCAAAAGCAGATATGATTATGAGAGACGCCATAGTGGAGGGCTCCGGAAATTTCAACCACCTGGGGTTCTTTAACGTGCACTGACATCGCATAGCACACGGGCCTCAACATTTCGCCTCCATCGAAATGCAGCCGCCGCGGCCGGATTCGATCCCGTGACCTTCGGATCTGCAGCCGAGTGCCATAACCACTAGACCACCGTGGCGGGGGGTTATAGTCGTCCACGGCTTCATACTATGACTGCTGTGTTTTTTTGAAGACATGAAAATATCGATACTGCAGGTTTTCAGTATGGTTTCGTGTTTCACGGCGTAGTTACAAAGTTTTCTTTTAGTGACGGCGCTTCCCCTGTGCCTTTTAAAAAAATTACAGCATATCCACGGAGTGAATGATCACGAGTGGGCGAAGCTCGGGAGGTTCATCGCAGATCGTGCCGAGTTCCGGATTAATTGAGTTAACGCGCACGCTACGAATCCTCATGGTTCAACTATACGCACAAGTGAAATCTTCCACCGGCACTTCGTTGCAAGTCAAGACCAGTGCCTAAATATATATATATATATATATATATATATATATATATATATATATATATATATATATATATATATATATGGGTGGCCGGTCAACGGTTCTTCAACGCGAGCATTCGGTATTTCTCAATCAAGAAACTGGCTAGGAGACGCTACCTGCGCCAACGTTGCCTCTCGCGGGTGAGGGCGCGTTCTACTTCTTTGCGAGCTCGTAGAGCGTTCATCTAAGAAAGAGCGTTTCCATAGTCAACGCGCCCCTTTCGCTCTCTCTCTCTCTATCACAAGACAGCACGCGCCGAGGGCAGGAGGCATGCGCTGAGGGCGAGCGGGTGCCTGGCGTCTTTCGTTGGTTTATTTCATCAATCAACGGCGTTTTGAACAAAATTTTTATTGTGTAATCACGCACAGGAGAAATCTCACCAGGCACTGCCTTGGAGGTAAACAATGGCTGCTAATGGGAATGAGAGACAGAAGAAGTCGGCTTTTAGCTAACACTTACACTTCTACTTCTACTAACGTTTCCTACTGGAACATGCCAATGGCTGCTAATGGGGAATGAGAGACAGAAGAATTCGGCTTTTAGTTAACGCGCACGCTGCGAATTTTTTATTGTTCAACAACGCACAGGAGAAATCTCCCACCGGCATCACCTTGGAGGTCAAGATGTGGTACTAGCGTTAAGATTGGTTACACACTACTACGACGAGGGACGAACGGGTGCCGCTATAAGGAGCTTCGCCCCTGAAAGCTTTATAAACCAACGCCTCGCTAGAAAGGCGTTCCCTCGGTGAAACGCAGCCTAGCGCCGTAAGCAACAACGACGCGGTCACTGTTCACCGAAGGTGTCTAAATCATAGGAATAAGTGCGACAGTCGTGGACAGTATCATTGTTTATATATCAATACTCAGGCAGTCCTCCACTCCTATTGTAAAGAATACTTCTCCTAGAGAACATAGTGCCCAGACGAAATTCTTTGTTCAAGGTGCCTAGCTGACCCCGCGCCGCGCTGCTTCGCCATACGCAAGCATCCATGGGAAAGAATGCGAGCGGTTAGAACCATTCACAAAACGTCTTAGGGACTAATAGAAGGAACCGAGGGTGCCAGTCTCCATCTCTTTTGAGGGGGCGACCGTTGCATGCATGTCTTAAGAATACTCGACTTCGACGCCTCACTGACCGAATGTTGCTTTCGTAGGGAGCAACTACTGGACCACAACCGTAACCATTTAAATATTCCACCAGACGCCAGCGAAAGGCAGAACGCCGTATGCCGTACGCCTTTCTGGAAAGTCTTACGCTTTTGAAAATGGACGATCAAAAAGCAGCAGAAAAACTGGTGTGGGCTTCCTCCTGTCGTGGCGCGATATCGTGAATTATGGCTGTCCTTTTATTTGGTCACCATGGATTATTAGAAAAGTGCAGTCTTCAGCCGTTTGACCTGCTTCTTACACGGCTATACACTACACTATTTACATTTCACTAGTATTGGTACTTTTCGCGTGGAATGTGCTGTACATATTAGAGTGGAAATGAAATTTTATTGATGTATTCTCGATGTTGCTTTTGTATCTTATATCATTTTGTGTTCACTTCTGCATTTCATTAGCCTCCTCTAGCTTTCTTATTTCCCGCGTTTTGTTATTTTCAATGTATTCCTCGTCCCGGCACAATGCATCGCATTATTTTCCTAAAAAACGGAACAATAAACGATTATATACACAAACGTGAGAAATTTGAGAGCTTTCTCATAGAGAGCGCTCACAGTGCCAGCCTACTTGCATGCCACGTTTCACTACGAAGGGGATTCGAGGAAGATGCAGTCCGCATGGCACAAAGAAAGCAGACAGGAATCCTATGGCGCTGAACTACAACAGGGCGTTGCCACGTTCTCGGATCCAATCTTCTCGAGAGCAATTTATCTCGACACGCTCGCACCTTGCGCCGAGGGACCTACTGACACGCTGTTATACGGAGCTTCCCCTGCACACCAGTGTGCCCCGTGCCGTTAACGCGGGACGTGAGGGAGCGGCCCAATTTCTATCGACAACGTCTCATAAAGAAAAGGCAGTGAGGAAGAATGGCAAAACCACCTAACTAAAAATAAAAGAATAAGGCTTGATTAGTCTTTCGTCCCAAATTCCTTTTAGGAGTAGGCGAGTGTATTGGTGAAGTACCCTGCACAACAAGCACGTGTTCTTAAATGAGGACACCTAAATGCTGGCAGTGTGCCTATTGCTGAAATTACATATGTTCCAATGAGTTTTAGACGGGTTGTTTATAAACAAAGTACTTTTTAGTAGCACCATAACACCGATAGCAATAAGAGGCACAAAATTGCTCGATCTCGTCGACTAATGTTCATGTACTGCATCGATGAAGTTCTTTCATGCCAACATCCTTGTAGGAGCAGGTATTTGTATTCCTAAAATACTCTGTGCAAGCATCTTTCTCCTACCTGCGCAACATTCAACAGTCGCCATTAAAAATAGCACTTCCGCTCAGAAAGCGGCTCTCGTGCACCAGACAGGTGCTTTGAAGAGTTCTTTTCCGAGTGCCTAGTTACACAGCTGTTTGTGTGAACGAGTCTTTTGATTAAGAAAAATTGTTCGCACAAAATGATGCTGCACATATATCAAGAGGATGATTCAACCACAAAGTTAGCATTCCTGCAAGCTTCTCGCTCATCCACTACGTATGGCATTTATGTTCTTATATCCAATTCCTTGAGTTTTGCCCATTCTGTAAAAATCTAAAGTGACAAAGACCTTACTTCTAGTATATTTGTTTATTAAGTGACTTCTCCGTTGAGTGAGCTTCACGGGACCCCAGGAAGCGGCTCACATGACTGAAAGTTCATCAAACTGAGAATTTTCTGAAATATGGAAGAGCATAGGGCACAGCAGACATCCTCTCAAAGGCACGAATGCAATTTATGGAGTCGTTACACTATATGTATAAAATGTGTAGCTGTTGCATTGCTACCAAGATCATTATAATAATATCCGCCATTTTCATTTGCGCTTCGACTCTTAAAGCCCAAGAAGTAAGAAAACTCTCAAGGACTAATCTTTTCTGTGCTTTCTCTGAGACTCCTTCTTGTTCAGAGCCACAATCTAGCAAAAGTGTGGTCAAAGTTTACAAAGCCATCTACTACAGCATGCCTCATAATGTTATCATGGTTTTATCCCTTTGAACTCCATGAATTATTATTATTGCTATTAAATGCCACGACAGCTCACACAGAACGATCGATCTGTACCAGGCTCCGAAATTCCCACAATTCCTGCGGCGGCATATTGGTGGATATACATAAAGCGACCCCTAAGATTCCTTATTTATACGTGAAATGCAAGAATTCATCAATATTATTTTGTTAGAAAAATTTTCATCCATACTGAGCAATGATCGAATAAGCTACCACAGGCAACTTCTCTCAAGGTGCTGGTATGATATCTTGGGTTCCGTGCCAGGAAACAATAGCACGGATTTGAGATTCTTATGGAAGTCGAGCAATTAAGTTCACAGATATGCTTTCGCATACCTACTACTGCAGTGAGACAACGTCATAAGGAGTTCAATAGACGACAACGCATGCAGCAATCTTAGCAAAATGATTATCAAAAGAGACACGTGATTTGATGGCATTCTCTAATATAATTGCCTAGCTAAGTAACCCTAGAGACGAATGACCAAGTATTTTCGGTGACCTACCCAGTTAAGGTATGGTGAGTCTGAAGATATGCCAAAAATTACAGTAACGTTCACTTATCCTCCGAGGGTGCATCAGTTTACGAAAGTAGTGAGGCTCCGGTAACAACACGCACACCAAGGGCGGGTAGTGAACTAAATCTTAGTCCTGAACTGGAGATATATAGCAGAATAATAACGGCGCATCGTTTGGCAGCCATCAGCACATCATCATGACAGCTTGCTAATAAATGTTCCTCAAGGGAAAAGTATGCAAAACCTACATCTTACCTTCGCTTGCCTAAGTAGCCGAAACTTGTAGGCTCACTACAATGATTTTAGTTAAATTGAGAATAGCACATCAAGCATTGGATATAAAAAGGATAGGTGTAGCGTTTACGCAGAAAAATGCAGCGGAGTGAACCAGGGAGCTAATGCTAAGCAGTACCATATTAGTAGAAGTCACGAATAAATGGGTATGGGCAGAGCGTGCATTGTGCCGCAAGATTGCCCTGGGTCACAAGGGTAAAAGACTGAATTCCTCAAGGAATGGTGGGCATATGAGAGGATGTGGCCGCGGTTAATGCAGAGCCGTGTTAACTGGAGAACTAAGGAAGAATCTTGTTCTGCTGTTGGCTTAGAAAAGCTGGTTTTGGTGTTTGTGGTTTGGTGGCGGGGACGATGATTAGGATGATGATATTGAATATGAGAGTTTCATTTTATCAATTGAGCCGAATCGAAGAGCAAGGAAGGAATTCCGTAGCATGGAGCTCTTGCAGGTGCTCACATAAGGAACGGTAACGCTTCAGGAGGGAAAGACGAGACTGGCCGTAAGAACCAGTGCATGGTAACAACTGTGCAGACGTGATCAAGCAGACAGACACCTGCGACTGCTCCTCACTTCCATAAACTTATCAACGCGCTCTAGTAGCTGTGTGTCAGAGAGTAGGTTTTTTGCTCCATGGAAACACCAATTGACGGATTAGCCTGCGGGGATGCGGTTCGTTACGTGGCCCTCTCTGTGGCCGTTGCCCCCGCAAGAGCCCACCTTTCTCATCTGACATCTGGCGCCGTACGCTACAGAAGAAAAGAAACCAAAAGACGACACTCGGGACGTGTTTCGTACCTAAGCCAAAGCAAGTAAAGGGGTGTGGCCTGCGGGCTGCCAGTTCCCTAAGGTTGTTCCGGTAGACAGAATTGATGGACCTTAGCGAGGTGTCCACGGTATAAGCGAAGGTCAGTCCATGTTCGTCTTCGATTTTTGCCATATAGCTGTGTAAAGAGGAAATAACTCATGAATCTGTGAGTCGTGGCTTCCTGGAAGGTATTAGGATACTATAGATCTGATATGTGGACAACGCTATATTGCTATAATTTAGTAGGTGATTTGTCCGATCGCTTTTATTTACCTTATTTTCACTGGGAAATAAGACTTGTAGTTATGACTCGCGACCAATAAATAACGGAGAGATGAAAACAACAGTACTTGTTGCATATTTGTACGGATGCTCTAAGAAATCTATAGACACAGCGTCACTGTGTGTCTTTTAGTCACCACACTCCAGAGCCTTCGTTTGAAGAGAAAGTTATTGGTTTACTCGCCGTTTGAACGGAACTATTAAGAGTACTGTCACCTGATGATATGTTGTGGCGTCGGCGCATTACATCGCACTTTAGAAACCCTAACAAATATAGACAAGTTTAGATTCTAACGCCCTGCTTTACGCCCTCGAGGCCGTCTTCACACTTGGAGCAATCGCATTGGACATGGCGATACTAGAAACAATTTATTTATTAACTTACTCTAACATACTGTGGCCCTATTGCAGGGTTATGAAAGGAGTGGGTGCAGTGCAAAAAAAAATAGAAGTATGTGTGGGATACAATAACGCCATATAGTATTGCTGTTCCAGATATTAAGGTTGCAAAAACAGAATTATATAAACAATAAGAAAAAGGTAGCATGTAAAAGAAAATAAAGGATTAGAGTAGACTGTCTTTTAGTGCATGCAAAAACCCATCTCTTTTTAAGGAATGTAACAAGACACAGTCGGGCTAGGTTATGGTGTCAGCCATCTTCTTTATTCTGAGCCACCTCTTCTTCGTCGTCTTCCATAGGAGCCTCTGTAGGCTCTTCGGAACGCCCGCATACACTCCCCCTCTTCAAGAGAGAGAGAGAGAGAAGACTTTATTTTAAATATCCTGAGGAGGCTAGCGGAGGTCCGCGAGGACCTGGCTAGCCCGGGGGCTCCGCCCAGGATGGCGCTGGCAGTCGAAGACTTGCAGCGATGTCCCGAGCCCTCTGGACCGCCCGGAGTTGATGCTGGTACTTGGTGCTCATGATGGCCTTGTTCCAGGCTTCTTGAGTTGCGAGCTCTGCCAGGCTGTTGGCCGGGCACAGCCAGAGCATATGTTCAAAATTGCTGTGCGCGTGGTCACAAAAGGGGCAGGTGGGGGGTGTGTCAGGGTTGATCCTATGCATGACCGCGGGTGTGATGTAAGTGCGTGTCTGTGGTTGACGGAGTGTAATAGATTGCGCTCGGCTTAGTTTGGGGTGCGGGGATGGAAAGAGCCGCCTGCTTTCCCTGTAGTGTGA
Organism: Hyalomma asiaticum; assembly: GCA_013339685.2. Lineage (NCBI taxonomy): Eukaryota > Metazoa > Arthropoda > Arachnida > Ixodida > Ixodidae > Hyalomma > Hyalomma asiaticum. The sequence continues at coordinate 10,585 of JABSTT010004528.1, forward strand.
GGTGAGTTCGTGGTATGTGATGATCGGATCCTTGTCGCTCTGCGGGTCTGAGCACACGTCCCGGTGAGGCAGCTGCCGCCGCGCGGTTAGTGAGTTCGCACGCTAGGCAGTGTACCTCCTCGTTGGGATTGCAAGGGCTAAGACCGGCGAGGCTACCCATGTGGGCCGGGAACCAGGTGATGTGTATTTTAGCATTTTCCTCATCGGGTGAGGCTTCCTTGGCTACGTACTTGTGTATCGCCTTGATAGCGAGGTTGGCTGTTTGTTTGGATACGAGAGCTGCTGCGAAGGTCCGCGCGGCCGTCTTCGAGTCGGTGTGTATCTTCCTATGCGCTTTGCTGCTTTGGAGGGCTAGTGCGATGGCTAGCTCTTCAGCTTCGTGGGTGTGTCTGGTTCTCACGGAGGCGGCGGTGAGTAGCTTGCCTTCCGCGTCCGTAACTGCAGCGACGTAGGCCTGGCGTCCTGCGTACTTGGCTGCGTCTACGAAAAGCGCGTGCGTGTTATGCTTTTTTGTTTAATATAGCCCTCGCTCTGTCCCTTCGTCGTCCCTCGTTGTGGACCGGGTGGGTGTTGCGTGGTACTGGTTCCACGTTGAGATTCTCGAACATCTGTTGGTAGTTTGGACTTCTCATCCCTCCTGGGATGATACAGAAAGGCGTTACCGATGGTCGCAAACTCAAGCACGCTATCGTCGTTGATGTAGCCAACTCTCTTGAGCACACTTTTCTGCACTGCAGTTTGCACCACGCGGTACGGTCCCATGTACACTTGCTTCGTACCGGGATGACCTTTTCTGACGAGTATTACATCGTTCAGCTGTATGTGGGGTATCCTCGCGTTGTGACGGCGGTCGAAATATTTTTTCATCGCTGGCATGCTTCCGAGGTTTTTCGCTTTTCGCACAACTGTAGGCGGTCAGCAATACCAAGCTGTTGATCAGCGGGGAGCATCGGCGCCTTTCAAAATACCGCAAAATACGGGCTACAACCGATACTCGCAGTGTGCGACCGATTGTGATGAGCTACAGCAGCCTCCAAGCAGCACTTCCATCAGCGTTTGAAACATGGGTACATGGAAATAAGCTGTTTCAAGTCACGTATGATTCTTTCGGCCATGTCATTCCCGCAGGATGGTAGGGTGCGCAACGTCGCAAAGCTACGCCCCGTTCCTCCGCCCACTCTTTCAAACGCTGGCTCACAAATGCTGGTCCGTTGTCTGATATTATGGCTTTCGTATTCTTAAACATCTCTCGACTCAAAAGGGCGATCACACTATTGCGTCTTGCCTTCCCGCTCGTGCAGTCACTGTTCTTGTGCACTGCTCTATTGCTACTAGGAAAGACTGTGTTCTTCTTACTCCTGTAGTCTATTTCTTGAGCTCTGCGAAATCCACATGGACGACATCAAAGGGTATATAAGAGTGTTGAGGTAGGACCATCTCGTCAGTTCTCTGGAGGAAATTTGCTTTGCGAACTTGACACTGATGGCAAGACTGGACATATCGGTGAACGTCATCTTTCATGTGTTTCCACTGGAACCGTTCATGAATCTTGCGATACGTCCGCCAGAAGCCGTCATGTCCACCCGGGTCCTGCGAGTCGTGTTAAAGTTCCAAGATACGAGGCACCAATGCTACCGGCGCTCGGAACTTTCCATCATTGAACTCCAGTTCTTCAGTTCCTTCCCACAGCAGAGTTGCATTGATAACTTCACGATCAGGAGTTACCGCAAGTCTAGAAAGTGCATCTACATACTTGAGGTGTTCTCCAGGCATCTGATGAACCGTGAACGAAAACTGCTGAAGTTCACTCACCCACCTTGCGATTTTTCCTCTAGGCCCTGCGAGATTGAGCATATAAGTTAAGGCCTGATGATCTGTGAAAAGCGTGAAACTCTTGCGATCCAGGTACGGCCTGAAGTAGCGTACGGCCATAAGGACTGCCAAAGCTTCCTTCTCTGTAGTCATATAGCTGAGTTGCGCTTTTCATAACGTGTATGAATAGTACCCCACGACCCTCTGTTGCTGGCTTTGTGGAGCTTTTGTATCTGTCTGGTGAAGTACAGCCCCTGTGCCGTAATAGGAGGCATCGGTGTTCAGCTCGAAGGGCAATTCGAAGTCTGGAAGCGTCAGAACCGGGCCAGACAAGATTATGTTTACGAGGCTGTGGTAAACGGAATCACACTCGGCTGACCACTGAAACGGCACATTCTTCTTAGTCATTTCCGTGAGGCACTTAGTCTTCGTTGCATAGCCCTTAATGAATGAACGGAAATGTCCTGCCAAGCCCAGAAATACTCGCAAAGAATGAAGGTCACACGGCTTCTTCATTCTTCTGATTCGTTCGACTGATTCCTGTTTTGTTGTCTTGGTTTGACCGTCAAATACTCCACCTGGAAACGCAACCTTTCTTTGAAAAAACTCGCTCTTCTTGTCATTTATCTTGAGCTCCGCATCACAGAGGGCTTGAAGCACACTAGAAAGATGGTTCGAGTGCTCATCCTCACTCCGAGAGTAAATTATTATATCGTCAATGTAGACGCTGCAGAACTTCCCAAGAAGCGGTCTCAAGACGCCGTTCATCATTTTCTAAAACCAACCGGGTGAATTCTTCCACCCAAACGGAAGCCGATTATACTCATAGATGTCAGACGGTGTTATGAAGGCAGAGCACTTCTTGTATTTTTTAGCAAGTGAAACTTGCCAAAATGCTTTGCATAGATCAATCCGCGAAAACACCCTGCAGCCACTGGTGTCGTCTATGATAGAGTCTATTCGTGGCATTGGAAATGAAAAAAAGCTCTGTCTGCTTATTCATTTGTCTGTAGTCCGTACACAGACGGGAACTTCCATCTTCCTTGGGAGCAATAGTAATGGGCGACGCGAATGCGGATGTGGATGGAGGAATGATGTGTCCATCCAACATCTTTTGAAGCTCGTTCTTTAGCCATGTTCTCTTCTCTCGTGACATATTGCAAGGCTTCTTTCTTCCCACTGTAGTGTCGCTTAACTTGAATGGTACTTCAAACTTTGTAGTTGCTTTGGGATATCCCTTCCATTGAATCCAGGGTTCGTTGTTCTTATCGATGATACGTAATTCGTACCAACACTTCTCTATTCCCGTTAGGAACAGTCGCATGTTCCTCACTTTATCTTGATCACTGTGCCAGTAATTTACATTGCAGGCATATTCATAAAACCTCAGCCAGGACTCAGGACTGCTAGACTCTCCATCAAACATGTCTGGCTTCATCAGTTCCGTACTCGGTCTGTTGACTCCTTGTAAACGTAACCGAAAGGTTACGTTTACAAGCAAACGCATTAGTTCATTTTGTTGCCTGTTCTGCTCCTGTTGCATTTCAAGAAACTTATTGGTCAAGTCGGAGGCGCTGTCAGAGGAAGCAACAGTAGCAGGCTTCGCGCAGCTTCCAGTTGGAGTCAGAACAAAACTGTCATAATCCTGCAATTTCATATTGAGCTTCACTTTTCCTTTCGTAACTCATCTGTAGTGAGCTTCGTGTTAGCGCTTATATAGGAGACAAATGCGTCAGTGTTCACTGCTTCCGGAATAGCTTGCTCCTCTTCATCTTGAGGCGTTGCAGCCAAGACCCTGACGCCACCGCGTTGATTTGCTCCAATGGAGAAGTCAACCCCCATCTTGTTTTTAATGTCCACACGGGAAGTATGCGGCTGCGCCAATTTGTAATAAGACACAGTCGGGCTAGGTTGTTGTTGTTGTTGTGGCCTCTATAGTTGGCATATACCCACTAGGGGGATTGGCCACACTACAAGTAATGATGTAAAGAGCTTATGGTGTCAGCCATCTTCTTTATTCTGAACCACCTCTTCTTCGTCGTCTTCCATAGGAGCCTCTGTAGGCTCTTAGGAACGCCCGCGTACAAGGAAGAAATGTAACCTTGTAAGATATTCCATGTTTGAGCGGTTCGGGCGCATAACGTGTACTTGAACTAATCAGTGCCCGGGGATGAAAGACAGAGACGTTAAGCGTGCGACTGTTTCTGGTGGCTGTTCTTTGGCAAGTACTATATAGCTGTTGTGTGAAGAACATTGCGGATAATTAGAGAGAGTGAATAAGTTTCAGAAACTTAATGTCGCGTCGATTAGAAAGCGAAGTTAAACCAAGCTACAATAGGTTAAATGACAGTAAAAAATTAAGGTCGTAGCGCCGGTTAATGAAGCAAATTGTTTATTTCTGGATAGATTCGACGCGCGGAACATTGAACGCGCGCCTGACTGTAGCATCTATTGTTCTCCCTTCCTAACTGGGCCATAAAACGGGGGACACGTGCACCAATGTGATGAGGTGGCGCTACCATTCCGAGCACGCGCAGATAAGCTGTGTGTCTTCTTTCTTTTTTGCCTCTGTGCTGTGCATCAGTTGTTAGTCGGCGTTCGTGTTGTTCACTGCCCTCCTTGTGTCCGTGTCCTGCACGCCTCTTCTTTTCATTATGCACCAGTGGGAGTGGTTGTTTTTTAGGGGCGAAGCTCCTTAAAGGGCCACTAAACAGGCTCCTACTTTTTCTTAAGCCGCCCAAAAAAGCTAACTCAATCATAGAGACGCTTGCGGCGGCCACATTCTGCGCATATGACAGCGTTGCGCGCTACACAGACGCCGTATTTCAAACAAACAAAAAAAATTCCTGCGTCTCTTTCCTGCGATTGACCAGCCGTCCTTACATCCTAGGTGTCGTCACGTTCTACCGTGAACAACTTTGCGCAGTTGTAGCTCGTTGATTGGTCGAAATCAGGTTTGTTGTCAGCTCCTGTGGCCATCCCACCGGCGTGGGCCAACACCACCTAGAAAAAAAGAAGGCCTCTGCATCACCTCCTCTCCCTGTCAGTTATGTCACGCGTCGGATCTGCGTTCCTGAAACGCGGCGCGCGTTCTGTAAAACGGGCGGAGTCTCGACAGCGCGCCGCGCCTACCCTCTCCTCGGCAGAGAAGGGTGGGGAGGCCGACCGATTAAAAGTAGGAGCCTGCTTAGTGGCCCTTTGAGATCGGTAGAAAATGAAAAATCGCCGGAGCTGCCCTTTAAGCGTCTCTTATTGGCCTTACGAGGGGTACTGTTCTGGCAACTATTGATGTTGTTATTTATTTGAATCGCATTGACTCCATATATGCTCCCTCCTGCGTAATAGAATTGATTAAGTGCTGGTCTACAAATGCTAGTATACGTCTTGGAACGCTAAATGACGTTCCGATATTGTTTGAAACATTTGAGCGGTCATATGAAAGGAAAAGGAAGAAGAGTTTTCCGGCATTCATTCCCTTTGCTTTGCTTGTTTTACAACGAAGATGAAGCCCTCGGTATATTTAATGCGAGGCTCTCTTGGTCAGGTACTAGCTTTCATCGATTACTAGCTACTTCGTATGATTTTAAAGACGATAGTCTTTCTTGGGATACTTGAACGCAGAAATTTTTATCTGTTATTTTGTTTGTCTGTGTGTCACACGATTTAGCCACCCGGCCGAAGTTTGAGCACTTTCCTAATGCCCAGCCCTCTTGAACTGGAACCTGCGGTCATACTTGTGAACATTGTCGATGAAAAACAAATATTACGCATATCTGAGGGGCTACATCAATACGTAAGTGTTAGGCGGTGTGCTCCTTAACTAGAAAATACATAGGTACGTAATTCTAAATACCCTAGTGTTTCTTAGGCTGCACTGAAGATGCGACGCTATGCACGAAAAAGCCTCTGCCGACGATTTGGTGCTGCCACCTGACAGTTGCCCAGGGATGCTGCCCAAGCTCACGTTTCCCGACGGCGCCGTCACATGGCGTCCATACCTTATGCAGCGCAGTACGGTTGGTGGAAGACTATCGCGTTTTGACGACATTTGGATCGAGGCACGCAGATACGCGTCCACTTTTTTAGTTTAATTACTGTTGCATTAATTTCAACCCTTTTATTTATGCTGAGCCACAGCACTCCGATTGTTTGTGTCTTCGTGGTACCCACATGTGATCGGTGAGTTTAATTTTATCTCATTTTCATTTCATTTCATTTTATTTATAAACCATTACAACATTTTTGGAGGGCCTACGCCGCATAATCAGGATATGAACCTGAACGACACCATAGTAAAGAGATCGGCAAATTTCGTCCGACTGACGCTCTTCAGCGTGCACTGCCACACGACACCACATGAGCCTCAACATTTCGGCTCCATAGAAATGCACCCGATGTGGTCGGGACCCCATCCCGCGACCTTCGGATCAGCAGCAGAGTGCCATCACTAGACAACTGTGGTAGGGCAACAAGTCTTCATGGAGCCTAAGCTTCACGAATAGAAAAAATAAAGGGGAATCTTGCGAGCCACAAAGAAGCTCAAACAGAGCAAATGATACTTAACGGCCTTGCCTCTCACCGCGGAGCGTCTCCACTTGTGAATCGCGCTCATTCTTCGCAAAGATGAGATTGAGTTCGATATTCAAGGAATGCAGTGTCCCCATGATCTTTTTTTTAAGAACATATCCTTGGATATTCCCAGGAAATACTACGTTATCATGCGTCAGTTTCGACTGCTGGTACTTTTCGCGTCTGGGTTACGTTGCGTCTTTCAATTTTTCGAGCTCCAGGAGGCAACTACTGATAGCGTACGCGACTGGTAGCAAAGCCTTTTTAGTTGTATACTTTTCTGTGCTCTGCCCTGGCGTGAGCGGTTATCTGGCTAAAGGGGAAGCTTCCACATGTTTGCGGAGTGCCTGGAGGACATGTCAGCAGAAGTCGAAATAAAAGTGTGGGAAACCAAACTGACCGCCTCGGAAGCGAAGAAAGCGCGACGATATGCGTTATACGAGCGAACCTATAACAGTACGCACTGAGCGAGCGATGCGAGCGGCTGTGTGACTGAGCGAAGTGTGTGTGTTACGTATTATTTCTCGTGTTTTATTTGATGAAGTAAGCCGATTTACATCTTATTCATTTCCATCGTGTGGCTTTACTTTTTTTTTATTTACGGCGATCCATCGTTTCTAACCAGAGATGATCAAACTTGAACTACACGAGCCGTTCTGGAAAAGTCACATTCACAAGCAGTAAAGGCAAGGACACCCGATAAATGAAATTAGATATAAAAATTGTGTTGGCACACAAAATTTTATTAAAGCACTTGTGTGCCGTACTACATATTGACTGAAGAACGCTTGTGACGAATCGTCATAGATTTCCTACATTCCACTGAGAAAAACAGAATCACATCTTGAAAACAAAGGGCCATGAAACATTCGGATGCCAGAAACATCCGGAAATTGAGCTCTTTCCCTGTGGTGCGAAAAACACGGTAAGCTTTCCTGAAAAGAAACGCTGGCGACACTTTCGCACACAGGGCGCAGCTGTAATCCAAGCTCGCTTTTCTTCTGCTATGTGTTTTGTCTGCTACTTTTTTCCCAGAGAGATTCACAGGCGAATCCCGAAGCCTCAGCTGCGGCATGGATTCGCCGGAAACACGTGATTTAGTGGGTTCACGTGCGAGAGCCATTACTCTAAGCAACCCCTGGCTTAAGCAAGTACCGATCTCTTCCGCAATTGTAGAAACATGCTTGGTTCTTCCGCTCCTATATCAGTTCGTTCCTGATTGCTGTGTTCGCGCAAACCTATCCCGAATACTTCGCCACAAAACCAGGCAGCTAAACTTGGGATGAGGAAAACTATGCGGCGTGCCGACTTCATGATCTTTGTGTAAAACCTGCTCTTTCGTAATAATTAATAAAATCTTTTGTTGCTTTATAGGCTTCTTGTCAGCGGGATCAGATTGCAGGTTCAGGAAATACATTTATGTAGTCCCTAAAGGTCACATGTAAATTTATAGGGGATAGCTTATATATTTTTAATGGAAAACACAAATATTATGTTTGCTATGTACAAAAAGAAATCCGGTGCATCCAATACATTGTGGGAATCGATTTGACGCAATGCAGCCAGCTAGGAAATTGCCTATTTCGAACTGTTTGACATTCAGCCAAGTGCTACAAGCAGGATCGATGCCTTTGTGCAAACTCAGTGATGTGTGCACAATGTGGTCATACAAGAGAGATTGAAAGCACGGCGCCGGCAAGAGGATATGTCATGCTACGCCGTAACGCGGCATTCTTATTAGTGCACAAACATCTGTGCTCTCGAACAGCGATGCTCGCTCTGGTGCGCTTATGTGCACATCACCAGAGTCATTTACTAGCGTAAGTGCCTCCTAGCGTAAGTCCCTAGAGTCTTCTCAACTTTTTTTTGACTTGGGTACATATTAAGTTATTTATATCAGGTGTGCCTTATATGAACACATCCAAGAAGGGAAGTGGCCGCCTGTGCCTTCTTTCTTTCTTTCTTTCTTTCTTTCTTTCTTTCTTTCTTTCTTTCTTCCTTTCTTTCTTTCTTTCTTTCTTTCTTTCCTTCATTCATTCATTCATTCTTTCTACGTGGGACGTATACCGCGGACAATTAGCTCATATACGCGTGCTTTCTTGGCGAATTTTCGTCACATGTAAGACATTCGAGCTATAATCTCAACTTGTGGTTGTGGCTGACGAGGGGTGATTTCCGGTGGGCTCATTTAGAAGATAATTTCGCTAACCGCGTCATTAAACGAAGTCTTTTTATCAATTGTACTGGTCTTGCGTGCCCGAACTCCGATGTAACTGCGACGCACGCCGTATTTGAGGATCATAATCAACAAAAAAAAACACTCTACAACAAAAAAACTAAAAAAACTTGACATTCCAGGGACAGCACGGGTCCCACGATCACAATTAAAGCAAGCGAACTGGCCCTAGCTTAAATATGGTAGAGATGACGCAGTGCGCTTGTGTAGATTTGTGGCACATTTCCCCGCGTCCTATTTATTGCATCTTCCGTCGTCTGAATGTGCAGCGATTCAAACATTATTTCGGAACTGAAGACTCGGTGTAACCTCGTGTTCCGTGAACACGTTCAGCTGCCAAGAGTTCATTTGGGTTGATTTTGAACAATAATAATTGATCGGGTTTTACTTGCCAATTGACCATAAGGCACATTTCTTTATTGCGGGCTTCGGAGTAATTTTGACCCAATGGGGTTACTCAACGTGCAATAAATCCATGCTCCGTTTCTCCGTTTCATACACCAAGCGGAACAGTGTAGAGCTTAGCAATACTTCTAGCACTATATATGTTCGCACCAGGAAGTAATTCGTACCTCTTAAATTCGGAGCATTTCTTGGCGAACTTGAGCAACTCTGACTGTATACCTATCTCTCTAGCCGCCTACGTCTCGGTGGTCTCCTGGCCGTCTCATTTGCCTGGTATAACCGTATATTAGTATGGTGCAGATATACAACGTACATGAATGACTGATCTTTACACCCCTAACATGATGTACTCGTCGTGCACGTGACGATTAACGATACTGCTATCATGTGTGGCTCATACCCTTTGTGTTCGGCCAGCGGTATGCGGGTATGCGCCACAGGTGCTTGAATTTTATGCAGCCTCTGTCAATCATGCAAGGACCTTCTAAAAGAGACATTTAAAACACCGTTAGAACACACTCACAAATTAGAAAAGCATGCCGTTTATCGTAGCTTGAGATTTATGTGTAAACATAACGGCCAAACCAGAGAGGCACACAAGCGACCACCATGCAGTAAGGGGGTATCGACCCCGAACCCTAGAAGTGCCAAGAAAGCACTTTACCACTAGACTACGGCGATCTCCTCCCACCCAAATATATTGCAAATGTACCTGTCACACTCGCAGTTGTGATGATTGTACTTATGTAACGTAAATTACAATTACAGTGTGTTTTGAGCGCTTATAATAGGTGTATAACAAGCAATACATATCTTTTACTATCACTCGGCATGCTTCTATCCAATTTTCCTCGACATCACAGGAATATTTCAACGAACGACGCTTATGCTACGCGAATCTACGCACAATAGCGTGTACTTTACCTCCACAAAGGAAAAGCCTGTCTTCAGCACTGACATGAGTGCCAACGTTAAGTCGTACCATGAGCTACAATTCGGTCACCATGGCGGTGTGAACGTTCCCGGCTAGCCCGCGTTAAGCGTACACCCACTCATTCTCTATGCATAAAGACCTTAATCCTACACGCAAGACTTCGCTTGACGTAAAACAATTTGTCGTAGAACATTTCATCGCAGGCTGCTTCGCGTGACACCGATTCCTACAATGCGTGGGATCGGCAGGATTTCTCGTTCCCACACTGTCTTTTTTAGGAGGAGTGATGTGATGGTGAAGAGAAAGAAAAGGAGAAGGGGGAAAGCTGAGCATGGCATAGCCTTGGTTCGTCAACAGAGTTTTTCGCCCCAGAACCGTGATACAAACACGATAGGTGGTAAAGCGAAGTATATGTGCTGAGGAGTGATGTGAGAGTGGAGAGGAGGAGAGAGGGAAGCATATCATGGCCAGTGTAACAAAGGGACTGGAAGGGGAAGTAAGGGCGGTAAAGAGGAATAGGAGCGGTTTTCTTACGTCACAATATATAGCGCGGGATACGAAATGCGGACACAGACAAGAAGACGAGGAAAGCCCTAAGTTTGAACCGCGGGTTGCTTACTTTTCTGTTTAACTTCTTAGATGAGTCATTCTGAATATCATTATATATATATTTTCGACGTCGTAGCTTCTGACTTGTTCGCTCCTGTTGATATCCAGGTCTGTTTGTACAATCATTACATAATGCAGAAGCACTGGCCTACACACACGAGGATATCTAATGTGCAAATATTTTCTACATGTTAAGATCTTCAGTTGCTAATACTGAGCCTTTTTAGGCTTGATTTCTGTATTTGTTTGTGTTTCAGTGTGGCCATTCCTTACAACAGCTTCAAATTTGAGGCTAGCAGTACGTGGCTAGCAGTGAAAAATAAATAAGAAGCACAAATCTGGATGATGGTGCATAAAATATACATGCTTCAGAAAAAATGTATTAGGCATATATTCAACGCTCATTTCGTGGCATCCACTAGACCCTTATATTGTAGCTCAGGAATAATTAAGGTGCACCAGCTATATAATTATGCATTAAGCCGAAAATTCAGATCAGAAATTATTAGGCACATAAAAAATCTGCGCAGTCTAGCCAACCTGCGTGCAAGAAATCTAAACTACCCCACCCGTCATGGAGAGAAGTGGGAGGTGGATAAAACACGGTTAAACTCCGGCAAACAGCGTTTATCTTACACTCTTCCAGCTCTTCTGAACTATTGTGACCTAAAAGCTTTTGACTTATTCAAATGCTCATACCACGACATCCATGAATTATTTGCAACAATATTGTCACAGCTACGACGACGACGAAGACGTTGGTGTGGGGCACAGGCTAGAGGTGCCCTTACAGCTGGTGCGCTCTGAGCAGTTTTGTCCGGACGACTGTAGGCTGTCCCTCGCCTAATAAATACTCCCCGTAACATCTTTTTGGTGGAGGTTGCGGGCTTTACTACACTCCGGCCCTGGAACTTCGCAGCGGACGCCACGTATGCCCTGCTACAATGCCTGAAGACGGCGCGCAGTCCTCGCAGCCTCAACCAGCGGCTCCGGCAACGGTGGTCGTATCTCATCCTCTCGACGCCGGCACGTTCTGCGGCACCGACGACAATGACGTAGAAGATTGGCTTGTCCTGTACGAGCGCGTTAGCAAGCATCACAGGTGGGACGCGACACTCATGCTCGCAAACATCATCTTTTACCTCAGGGTTACAGCACGCGTGTGGTTCAACACA
>JABSTT010004529.1:0-18587 GCA_013339685.2 Hyalomma asiaticum
GCTTTGATGGGGGCCGCATTTTTCCTAAAAATACCAAGTCTATAGCCTGGGAAATTAATCAAAATCGACTAAAATACGATATTCTCTTATTCCAACCAGTTTAGTTCGATTTGATGGGGGCCGCATTTTTCTTAAAAATACCAAGTCTATAGCCTTGGGAAATAATCAAAATCGACTAAAATACGATATTCTCTTATTCCAGCCAGTTACGTTCGATTTGATGGGGGCCGCATTTTTCTTAAAAATACCAAGTCTATAGCCTTGGGAAATTAATCAAAATCGACTAAAATACGATATTCTCTTATTCCAACCAGTTTAGTTCGATTTGATGGGGGCCGCATTTTTCATAAAAATACCAAGTCTATAGCCTTGGAAATTAATCAAAATCGACTAAAATACGATTTCTCTTATTCCAGCCAGTTTAGTTCGATTTGATGGGGGCCGCATTTTTCATAAAAATACCAAGTCTATAGCCTTGGAAATTAATCAAAATCGACTAAAATACGATACTCTTATTCCAAACCAGTTTTAGTTCGTTTGCTGAGGGCGCATTTTTCTTAAAAAATACCAAGTTCTAGCCTTGGAAATAAGAAAATCGACTTAAAATACGACTTGCTCTTATTCCAACCAGTTTCGTTCGATTTGATGGGGGCCGCATTTTTCTTAAACTACCAAGTCTATAGCCTTGGGGAAATTAATGAAAATCCAGCTAAAATACGATGATTTCTTTTATTCCAGCCAGGTTCGTCTCGGCCTTTGATGGGGGCCTGCCATTTTTCGTAAAAATACCAAGTCTATAGCCTGGGACAATTAATGAAAATCGACTTAAAATACGACTATTCTCTTATTCCAACCAGTTAGTTCGAATTTGATGGGGGCCGCCTTTTTCATTAAAATATACCAAGTTATCGCCTTGGGAAATTAATTGAAACATCCGACTAACCTAAACGATCATTCTCCTTATTCCAACCAGTTTAGTTCGATTTGATGGGGGCCGCATTTTTCTAAAAATACCAAGTCTATAGCCTTGGGAAATTAATGAAAATCGACTAAAATACGATATTCGCTTATTCCAACCAGTTTCGTTCGATTTGATGGGGGCCGCATTTTTCATAAAATACCAAGTCTATAGCCTTGGGAAATTAATGAAAATCGACTAAAATACGATATTCTCTTATTCCACCAGTTTCGTTCGATTTGATGGGGGCCGCATTTTTCTTAAAAATACCAAGTCTATAGCATTGGGAAATAATGAAAATCGACTAAAACGATATTCTCTTATTCCAACCAGTTTCGTTCGATTTGACGGGGGCCGCATTTTTCTTAAAAATACCAAGTCTATAGCCTTGGGAATTAATCAAAATCGACTAAAATACGATATCTCTTATTCCAGCCATTACGTTCGATTTGATGGGGGCCGCATTTTTCATAAAAATACCAAGTCTATAGCCTTGGCAAATTAATCAAAATCGACTAAAATACGATATTCTCTTATTCCAACAGTTTAGTTCGATTTGATGGGGGTCGCATTTTTCTTAAAAATACCAAGTCTATAGCCTTGGGAAATTAATCAAAATCGACTAAAATACGATATTCTCTATTCCAGCCAGTTTCGTTCGATTTGATGGGGGCCGCATTTTTCTTAAAAATACCAAGTCTATAGCCTTGGGAAATTAATGAAAATCGACTAAAATACGATATTCTCTTATTCCAACCAGTTAGTTCGATTTTATGGGGGCCGAATTTTTCTTAAAAATACCAAGTCTATAGCCTTGGGAAATTAATCAGAAATCGACTAAAATACGATATTCTCTTATTCCAGCCAGTTTCGTTCGATTTGATGGGGGCCGCATTTTCATAAAAATACCAAGTCTATAGCCTTGGAAATAATCAAAATCGACTAAAATACGATATTCTCTTATTCCAGCCAGTTTACGTTCGATTTGATGGGGGCCGCATTTTTCTTAAAATACCAAGTCTATAGCCTTGGGAAATTAATGCAAATCGACTAAAATACGATATTCTCTTATTCCAACCAGTTTAGTTCGATTTGATGGGGGCGCATTTTTCTTAAAAATACCAAGTCTATAGCCTTGGGAAATTAATCAAATCGACTAAAATACGATATTTCTCTTATTCCAGCCAGTTTCGTTCGATTTGATGGGGGCCGCATTTTCTTAAAAATACCAAGTCTATAGCCTTGGGAAATTAATCAAAATCGACTAAAATACGATATTCTCTTATTCCAGCCAGTTACGTTCGATTTGATGGGGGCCGCATTTTTCATAAAATACCAAGTCTATAGCCTTGGGAAATTAATCAAAATCGACTAAAATACGATATTCTCTTATTCCAGCCAGTTACGTTCGATTTGATGGGGGCCGCATTTTTCTTAAAAATACCAAGTCTATAGCCTTGGGAAATTAATCAGAATCGACTAAAATACGATATTCTCTTATTCCAACCAGTTTAGTTCGATTTGATGGGGGCCGCATTTTTCTTAAAAATACCAAGTCTATAGCCTTGGGAAATTAATCAAAATCGACTAAAATACGATATTCTCTTATTCCAGCCAGTTTCGTTCGATTTGATGGGGGCCGCATTTTTCATAAAAATACCAAGTCTATAGCCTTGGGAAATTAATGAAAATCGACTAAATACGATATTCTCTTATTCCAACCAGTTTAGTTCGATTTGATGGGGGCCGCATTTTTCTTAAAATTACCAAGTCTATAGCCTTGGGAAATTAATGAAAATCGACTAAAATACGATATTCTCTTATTCCAACCAGTTTAGTTCCATTTGATGGGGGCCGCATTTTTCTTAAAATACCAAGTCTATAGCCTTGGGAAATTAATCAAAATCGACTAAAATACGATATTCTCTTATTCCAACCAGTTTAGTTCCATTTGATGGGGGCCGCATTGTTCTTAAAAATACCAAGTCTATAGCCTTGGGAAAATAATCAAAATCGACTAAAATACGATATTCTCTTATTCCTGCCAGTTACGTTCGATTTCATGGGGGCCGCATTTTTCTTAAAAATAACAAGTCTATAGCCTTGGGAAAATAACCAAAATCGACTAAAATACGATATTCTCTTATTCCTGCCAGTTACGTTCGATTTCATGGGGGCCGCATTTTTCTTAAAAATACCAAGTCTATAGCCTTGGGAAATTAATGAGAATCGACTAAAATACATATTATCTTTATTCCAGCCAGTTCGACGATTTCATCTGGAGCTGGCGCATATCTGAAAAAACAGTCTATAGCATTGGGACACATCAAAAATGACTGAAAGCGAATTATCTTATCCATCAGTTTCGCTTTTTGATCAGGGGCCATTTTCTGAAAAATACCAAGTCTAACGCTTGGGAAAATAGTGAGAAGCGATAAAATAAATATCTCTTATTCCCAGGGCAGTTTCTGATCGATTTATCGGGGGCGATATTTGAAAAATACAGTCTATAGCCTTGGGATAATTAATCAAAAAGACTGAATGCGAACTATCTGATTCCCAGCCAGTTTCGCTTTCTTGATCAGGGCGCATTTTCTGAAAAATACCAAGTCAAAGCCTTGGGAAAATAATCAAAAATCGGCTAACAATACGAATTATATATTCAGCCGTTACGCTGATTTGATCAATGGCGCATATTTCATCAAAATACCAAGTATTGTCTTGGGAAATTATCAAAAATCGAGTGAAAATACGACATTCTCTTATTCCAGCCAGTTTCGTTCGGTTTGAACTGGGGCGCATTTTTCCCAAGCCGCGTTGTCGCCGCAGGCCCTGTATTTGAGATGTAGTGACTCATGCCTCGGTGCTTGTGCTGTGCAATATTTCGATGGTATGCTAAAAATCAGACTTGATGACTACCTAGGACTGTTAATATAGAAATGTTGAAGGATACTTGTATTAATATCCCTATGCTCTTTTTGTCTGCTTTTTTGTACCTCAATTACCCTTACTGTCCTTTATCTTGTGTCTTTACCGTAATTAGAGACTTTAAAGGTTTAGCAGCATGTCTATGCTAAGTAGCGGGAACTAAGTACCTACCATCGTGCTTCACACTTACTGTATCCAGTCCAGGTGAGCAGTGAAGGTCAAGGTGTGTAGCCGAGCAGAGCAGCCACGTTGAGTAGAAGAACGCAGCACACGCAGCAAGGGCAGTGTTCAGTTGTTTTTATTTAGTTCCGAAGCAATTATGACCATGAAATCCTATTATTTGTTCGAGTGTGTGACATACTTACTGAAGTCGCAGGATTTAACCATGGCGCCTTTGAGCCAACTTGACTGATTAGCAAGTGGAACGACCTTGAAAGTAGATGGCGACTCGAATCTGTCCATTGGAGTGCGTTAACTCACAGTGGGTGAATTACGTTCATGGTTGCTTTTACTGGATGTAAAAATAGACAATCTGCCATCATTCTAAGGCTTTTTGGCGAGTGTGAACACATTTTTTCCCTCATTTATTCATGCTGCACTTTTGTTGTACTTTGGATTGGCGATGAGCGATATACAATCCGAGGGTACAACATTGGGAAGTCAGTTAAAGGAATGCGCGAATGAAAGGAGTCTTTAACTAAGCCCCGGGACCAAAGTCGCGCACGCCAAGGTTAAGTCCGTTCGCTCAGCGAAAGATCAACGGACATTTCATACCTTAGCTAGGAACGAAACAGGCACGTGCTGCAAGCACTTGAACATGAGGAAAAATAAATCAGTTGGTGAGGACAAGAAATCGCTCGTAAATATCTACCCACAAGTCAGCCGAATAGAAAGTTCTAACCCGTACCAAATCTGACCTAAAAAGAAAGAAAAGGGTAACAATTTCCTCTGTCATCCCAGTGGAACGACCCACTCAACAGTGTCAGAGCTCCACTAACCTATTCGTCACTGTTCAACGCTGAAGCATGAATGGGTTTTGCGGACACCATGAGGAAACATGTATGAGAAGCAAGAACACGTCGGAAACCAATGTTCATGACACGAGAGGGGATTTTAGAAGGAATACGAAGAATGTATGACGTCATCGCTCCTAACAAAATCCATACGGAGAACCACCCGATTCGACGACTTCCAGAACAGAAACTTACGAAGAAACTCGTTGGACGGATGAATCAAGCACTGCGACATATACCACAGAGATAACGGCAAAGAATGTTTTACCGACAGAACAACAATTTTTCAAGACATTCAGCGACTGAAATATAACCACGCGGCCAACCCTAGCGAAGAAAGAAAGACTGCTGTACCAACCCGCGACGAATTTGGAAGAAATGTCTGCAATTACTGAAATTATCAGTTCGACACGAACCCTCGGAAAGGAAAGCGAACAAGTCTACCAACGGACGAATACAAATTATATTGAGCCAATGAGCTGAAGGGGAGAAATAAACTACGTCAACCACCGCGAGGAGAGGCAAACAAGTTTCTACCGACAGAACACAAAGAATTTGAGAAGCGATTTCAATAACGGAAATGACCAATACAGTATCAACCTTCGGCGTTAAGTCACACGGGATTTTACGAACAATGCACGAGGAGAATTAATGAACAAAATTCATTGATCCAAAACAACCTAACGCAGAAGCTGTCGCCTCAGAAAATACTGATTATTGTATGAAAGAGACTGAGTAACGCTTCTGCCAGAGCCCAACAGATGCTACGAACTGCTCCATAGCAGATGTTCTTGGATGATAGCTAATGATCCCTTGGACACGCTACAACCACTATGGATGGCTAAATAAAAGGAAACTCCATGTAGATTTTTGTGTCGACTCGACTGCACCGTATCAACGCTTCATGGCCACTACAACGGATTCAGAACGGTTCTTACAAGCCTGTATATGACGGAACGCATTAAATCACAGTGATATACGTGTTCCATCTCCCACAATCGGACAATACAGGCACACATAAGCTGTGAACCTACCATATGAGCGAATGAATTTGCCCACAAACAGGCACCACCAGTTTTGGTACTGTATAAGCGGACAACGTAAAAGTCGTTACCATCATCACCACTCATTTACAAATCGGCTCATCTGACACGCACAACTGGCTACGTAATGCTTTTCCATCTACAGTTTCATATTTTAACTGCGTCGTTTATTAGCTGGACAGTACACGTACAGCACTTTCAACGTAAAGCAGCTTGCTACACTGAAATACGAAGCATCCGCTCGTGCACGTGTTACACAACAGTCCAGCATAACATCCAGCGGACAGTCGAGGAGTGGTGGCGACAGTCCTTCCGACGAACACTCACACGCAGGACACCACGAAAGCCTTGTAACGGGCGAAGACACTTGACTGCTCCAATGTCTCCAACAGAACGACCGGGCTGAATGTTGTTGCTCTCGAAGAAATGCCAGCAGGGTTGCCGATGTTAGTGAGGGGGGTTGGACCAATATGCCGTCGCGCCACATGCGGAAACACGCTGGAACCCTGAAACGACACATGACGCGGGTGTTAGCAATTCAAGTAATACGAAGACACAGTGCGCTTCTGTGTAGACATTCCTCTGTACGCGGTACTTACCAGAGCTAGTGCAGGCATGGGTGGTCGTCGCCTTCACTGCATAGCGGGTCCAATAGCGGGAGACCGGCACTGCCCCTGTAACTCGTTGGCGCTCGATGTCATCGCCGGGGCGCAGGCGGGATAGGCGATGTGCAGGGACCTCACGCTCACCAAGGTCACAGGCTGCTGGGAATGCAAGAACAAGCATGGTTCCATGAACAGAGCACTTACACAAGAGATGAAACAATCTATGGTTGACCATACAACACTTACGTAAATCGCAAAAGCGATGTAGATTTGGACATCTGGTCAACTGTCTTAAAAAATGACTTATGTGACTCCACGTTATGCACTGTAACATCGGAAAGCTTTTGCGAAGCCTCATGGAATTGCAGGGACACCCACTTTACGGCCAATCGAAGGCTTTCGGGTCCAATGGCAAATAAATGACTGGAAGACCAATATGCACACAGAAAACACGTTTTGCCAAATGCCATATACTGTACTAAACACTCTTTACTCAAAAAGGACGTATGGTCGTAAAGCAAACGAACGTAACGGCGAACCAGAAACACTGCTGCGACTAGTGTTACTATATGAAACGAGGAACAACAAAACCTGTGAGCTGCTCTTTTTCAATGTTAGGGCAGATTATATGAAAAAAAAAGTGCGTGACGTCACGATTTGGGGCTCCCCTCTCCCCAATAAATTAGAAATCGCGCACAATTTCAGATATCCATCTAACTTCGAGGTCGCACCCTGGTTGGACATTCCATAATATAGAAACAGAGCAACCAAAAAGGCACGCAAAATAAACACAGATGCAGTGTAGCACTAATTTAAGTCCTAAAGGTAAGTAAACACTACGTACTAACCGCCGTATTCAATAACCAAACTTAACATAGATGAGGTTACTTTTGTAAATGCCACTTAAGTTACTGTTGTAGGAAGGCGGGGGGGGGGGGGGGGTTAGGGTAAGCCAGCCTTTCAAAAAACAAAGTTACAGGATTTTAAGGCGGACTTAAACAAGACAACAGGAGTGAGTGAGGGTGAATTATGTGCGAACATGGTTTGTACAAAAGCTTGTACCCTTCTGGAAATGAAAATGTATGTAACGCGCAGGCCGTGTTTATAATAGCGCGGCCTAGCTGAATAACGAACCAGAGATACCCCCGACCCCCTGGCCCCCACAAAAAAAATGAAATTCTTGATAAATACTAACAAAGCCATTAGGACAAATGGCCAATTTTCAAAAGTTAAATCTAGTGAAAGAAACAACCTGGCAGCGCGTTCCGGTGTTTCGACAAACGTTCATCATTTGCGTAGACGTTGGGTAATGTGTTTTGAACGTTTGTACATAACGAATGGTAGCTTACTCACCTACGGGGCAGAAACT
This sequence comes from Hyalomma asiaticum, assembly GCA_013339685.2. Classification (NCBI taxonomy): domain Eukaryota; kingdom Metazoa; phylum Arthropoda; class Arachnida; order Ixodida; family Ixodidae; genus Hyalomma; species Hyalomma asiaticum. The sequence continues at coordinate 7,917 of JABSTT010004529.1, forward strand.
CGGAGGCTAACTAAGAGGGTTCAGCTTAAATTGAGGACGAAGCAGCGAGCTATGGAACGGAAAATGGTAGGTGTAACCTTAAGGGACAAGAAGAGAGCGGTATGGGTTAGGGAACAAACGCGTGTTAGGGACGTACTAATAGAAATTAGGAAGAAGAAATGGGCGTGGGCGGGCCATGTAATGCGAAGACAAGCGTTGGTCATTAAGGGTAACAGAGTATTCCTAGAGAAGGCAAGCGTAGCAGGGGGCCGCAGAAAGGTCAGGAAGATGAGATCAGGAAGTTTGCGGGGATAAATTGGGCCAAATTAGCACAGGACAGGGATAAGTGTAGATCCACGGGAGAGGCCTTTGCTCTGCAGTAGGCGTAGACAGGCTGATGGTGATGACAAACTGAGCAGCACGCCTTTGCATTTTTCAGATTTAATCTACATCGGCTGCCATGTGCGAGTCGCATAGCGAGTCTCGTGTGTATATCTTGGACGCGGATAAAAAAATTAAAGGTTCTCACCTTTCACAAAGACAGCAGCGGTGTTGCAGTGGGCCGGATGGCACCACCAGCACAACAGCGAGAATGTGGGAACCGCTCGGCCACGGGATGAGTGGTGTTCAAGGTCATGTCAAGAAGACAGGAGCTGGATTCGATGTGCAGGAGCCACCTCGTACTTGCGGGTCTTGAACACCTGTGGAAGACAGGCATCGGGGACTGAAACAATAGGTTGCATAATCGGTAAATGCACGTGACAAGACAGGCAAATCAAGATTCGTGAGAGATTTATACATCACCCCCAGGTGGATCCCCCCAAAAAAAGTTTCCCAACGAACCAATAATTATATTGTTCAACCCCTGCGTCCTAGTAACACCATGGATACCCCCCCCCCTGGATTAACCCGTGTGTGTGATACCTACCAAAACTAGTGCAGCAGTTCCAGCAACGTCTTGGATGCAAGGAGGACGCCACCAGCACGGGAGTGCGAAGGCGGCCAAGGGACGAGTGGTGTTCAAGGTCATCTCGGGAAGGTAGGCGCTGGATTCGATGAGCAGAAGCCACCCCGTTGTCCTTGTCGGTCTTAACTGAAGACAGACGTCGGGGAACTGCACCGACACGAACGTTGATCATTAAATGAACGTGACACCAAACATCGCTAGAGATGCGAGTGCAAAATCTTTACCCAGTGCAGCGCTAGATGCTTAGTCAGGACGTTTTCGCCGACAGGAGAATCATCGGGAATTGAATAAGGAAGAACTGCGAACACAGCCCCTGGAAGGATCAGCCCCGCGCGGCCCGTAGACTCGGGACGGGACTCGTCGATGCACAGCTCATCCAGGAACGGGACATCGGGTGTTTGGTGGATCTGGAGGAATACACTGGTCACTCGTTAAACAGTGACAAGAGAAAAGAAATCTTACCTCCTCGCAATGGCCGTTCTTGACTGTACTGCTCTCCGTCCATGGACTCTTAGAACGACCCGCGACACGCAGAGGGAGCCTGCAAGTAAACTCAAAACTTCGCAGCAGTCATAGCACCCCGAATAATAAGAGTGCCAACAAACACACCAAACACTCGCCAATTGCAATGAAATGCAATTAAGTTGCATTTTACGGCGAGTTTTCATTGTGAAGCACGGTGCTATAGCTAACGCTGCCGAGGGAATTCCGGATGCCGTTTGCTTCCCCCAAACCACATTTCGCTCGACAACACTTCTGTGGCGCTCGAAGTGCGGTCGTCCCGAAATACTGGCCGAGGATGGCAACGCCATTCGGAACGGGTTCCTTGACGCATTCGAAAGAGGACGCCTACCAGCTGTGTCCTACAGAGCTTCCGCCTACCTGCCTAGCGCCAGCTAAGCTGAAGCTATGTGCGTCGCAACCCCCCACCCATCCCCCGTCCTCTTCGATTCCGTCAGGGAGAAAACCCGGTGTGGCCGCGGCAGCAGCCGCCCACAAAGACTAGGGCGTCTAACCTTAGGAGTCGAAGCTGACCACGTTCACATGTAGATGTTTGCAGGCGGAGCCGACTGGCTTCAGCCATTTGTTCACAGTGCGCCACCGTTACCATCCTGGAGCCCGTAGTGTCATTTTCAGTGCTGCGGTGAAGCTCGCCGCTATTCGGTGGACTGCCCTCCACTTTTGCTCAGATGGTTGTGGTCAGAGGTAGGTGTATTATTTAGCAGTCCATCTGGAAAGGGCATCTGAAACGTTGGAAGCAAAATTTATTTAGAAGTGCGAAATGTATGAACGGATGTACTCACCATGAACGATGTTCGCACGGTTTCCGGAGAACTCGATCGAGTCGCGTGAAAAAAAGACTGAGCACGGTTCGCGGGTAGAAACGGTGAGCGGCGTGGAAGAACGGCCAAAGGCCCGTACCCACCTGAAGTGCACAAGGTGGAGTACTTACATTAGCTGCAGCATGGAAGCGCTGACCTGCAGCACAGACATCCAGCGATGAGCAGGGATGGACGATTGGGAAAGTTGGCGATTCCTGATCACGGTTCACTGCGCACAGGAAAAACAGACGTCGGAAAGAAAACGGTGAGCACCAGGAGCAGTGAAATGTATACGACAATGGCGTACAGCCGTATCTTTCGCGGGGCCAGTTATACGCAGCCAATTATGCAAATGAAAAGAAATCAAGGTCGCGTCCAAATGAAGCCTTAGTAGTCGTATCCTGCGTCAGTAAAGCTGAAGGGGTTGGTTGTTTCCTAATCTAGTTTAATAGAGATGTGAATGCTCGTACAGGACTGAGGACTTGACTCAAAAAGGACATTTTCACACTACGCACACTCATACGGAAAATAACGAACCTGTACCAGAACATCTCCGAATCACTGAAGCACAAAAACAAGGGCTATTCTTTGTAATTCGTCGCACAACGGCTCGGTGAAGGCAAGGATGACATTAAGATAGATCGCGGCAACATGAGATCACTGCGAGTACCTTTAAAAACTTAGGTAACAACGCCAGTTCATGTCCTTATCCACCTTTAACAAACCTCAACATGTACAGTGGTCAACTCCCATATCTATAACGCCGGAGCGTCGTGCTCGGTACTGCACGAGCGACATCTACAGTTGGAAACGGGACACATCTGAGCATGCGCATCGCCACTGACGCGCTTGCCTTGCAGTTTCTGTCGTTGTTGATCGCCAAGGCCGCGATAACTACTTTCACCGGCAGAAGCGCTGTCAGTCATATAGCGCCGGAAAAAAAAGTGCAATCACCCGCATCGGCGCGTTTTCTACTGCGTACCTATATTCTCGGTTTTCGGTATCATATCGTACCGGCAATGCGCCGCATAATGTATATTGCGCATCGCTCTGTGAATTTTTCATAGCGCATTGCGTTTATTGCCGCGTGCTGTCATTTTATTTCGTAAACCTACTATTAATTGTAATTCACCAACGATGCGTTGCCTGCGACTAAATGTAGTTTGGATTGCCCATTCATGCGACGATCAGTCGGTCCTTCGTCGGTTGTAGCCCTTAATGACCGATGACGGGGAGCATCAGCAAGCCGACCTTCCTTATAGAATGCTTCGAGCACTATTCACATTTGGAAGTGCAAAATTCTATACCGGCCAAATGACAGCTTCCGAGCAGCCTGACCCCCCCCCCCCCCCCCGAAGAAAAAAGAACACAGAAAACATACAGTTCATAAGTGGGCGTAAATCTGTTGTTGGGACAATGTGACCGCGAAGGGAGAATTAGAACGCAGCACAGCTTTCGTCGGGCGCTGCCAACAATACGCTTCGTTTCTTTTCCTTTTTGTTCTTTTGTTATTCCGCTAAACTGTTGACAGCGCTACTGACGGCCTAAGCGGTTGTTGCATCCGCGGTGATAACCAAGGGTCGAGAATGCAAGGCATGTGTGTCAGTGGCGCTGCGCATGCTCAGAGGTGTCCCGTTTCCAACTGTAGATGTCGCTCGTGCAGTTCCGAGCACGACGCTCCGGCGTTATAGATATGAGAGTTGACCACTGTACTGTTTTCACATTACAAGGCATCGATTCTTTATGTAAATACCAAGCGCAAAAAAAGGCGAAAAGGATGGAGAAAGTGGCTATGCAACGCTGTGGATAATTCGGTGCTCGTGACAATTCTTTGCGGACGCGAATTAAATAGTTGGCTAATTAGGTAGTGCTAATAAACAGGCCTTACGAAACGACAATCATGGCGTTCCTCTGGTCACTTTGTCCTCAACGTCGCTGAGTTAGCTGCAACTCACTAGCACTCATTTTTAATACCTTACTAGTATGTGCAGTACTCCAAGTATACCAAAAATGAGATGGAATGGTAAGCATGCACGGCTAACGTAACTTACAGGCCACGACATCAATAATATAACATGTTCGTCTGTTACTTCAAGATTAACCAACAATATTGGAAACCCTCCAGAACAACCGAAGAAGCCGGGGAAAACGTTCGGAGACACGCGAACATGGTTCACTTTATGCCTACCAAAAAGTTGGCATGGAGGGTATATGCCTACCACGAATGATAGGTCATAGAATTTAAGAAAAGGACAATTGTGACGTAGCTCATGAGCATTGATAATAATAGGTTTCAAATGAAATGTGGGGCAAAATTAAACTCGCGCCTCAATCACTCGGTATATACCGAAAATGGCACGACAGGGTACGAATGTGCGACCAATATGATCCAGGTCACGACATCGAGAACATGACGTGCTCGACAATTACGTCACTATTAGCGAGACGACCTCCACGCAAAATCGAAGAATATGAAAAAATATTGCAAAAATTCGCGTCTCGTGCACTTGGTTGCATGGAAGAACCTGCGTGAAAGGTCACCGACAGACCAGTGCATCGCTAACGTGACATGCTCGTTAGCTACGGCACTATTAATGGTGATAAATTTGTGTGACTCATACGCGCATTGGATGTCTACAGTCGCTCTTTTTTTTCTTTTCTTTAAGCCTGAGCACGCAATCTTCGACCGCCGAGCTGATAAGCACCGAAAGAAGCAGTGCAGCAACAAAACGAACCGTAATGCACGCGTGAGCACAGCTATGTAGCGCAGTGACCAGTCCGCTGCAGGTTTCGTCTGACAGGCTGTTACGCTAAACGCACGCAACCCCACTTTTCGTTATGGCGGTTGCTGTTTGCAAAACACGTCTGTGAAAAAGTTTGCAAATCCAACGTGCAAGCACGACCACTGCACATCGTTTTTGTAACTTAATGGAAGCGTTCAGAAAACTAGAAGTGGGTGTTCATAATGGAGCTGAAAGGAAGTGGACTGGTGTACGGCTCACGGAACATCCTAGCAGAAGACAGCTGCCCAAGACTGCTATAGCGCACGCATGCGTGTTGACGCCTATTTCGTCACTGCGGTCCATTTTTTTTTTTTTTTGTGCTTATCCGCTCGGCAGTCGACGTCCGCGCGTTCATGTTAAAAAAAATGGGCTAACCGTACCTACAACAAGTAAACGGAGATAACATTTTCCTTTGCGACTCGAGTAGCCCACCACATTTAGACGTAGCGTGAAGTCCCACAGGCTCGCGCCGAAAAGACACTTAAGGGAGCCCTCCAGTAATTTTTTAGACTGCTTCCTTTAGCCACCGCCCACCACCCCAGCAGAGGGTTCTGGCATCGCCCTCGAAGATAACACCTACATTTTCTATCCTATCCTAGCGAACGAGAAACAAGAGCGACAGCTGCACTATGACCCGCACCGAACACGCGAGTCAGGTGGAGCATCTTACCTGTTGAACGACGACCAAGCTGTCCATGAAGAGGCGTTGCCCAGCTGGTCCTCGTAGAATGGCACACCACAAAAAAAGAAGTTCTTTGTCCGCACAACTCCGACGGTTAGGGGAACGGTTACGGCGAACGACGAGTCCATCGACAGGCAGACATGACATGAGACTCGCACGCAACACTGTTCCGGCTTAGCTGGTCTGTAACCGCCTCTCGCACAAGTCTCTGGAGAGCAAACGGAACAGCTCTACCACTGCGGGATCGGCAGTCTTGCCAGGCACGAAGTTTCACGAAATGTCCTTCGCATATTGAAGTGTCGGTGCCTGCAGCCAGTTCCACTGGGAGTCCGTGCAGAAGAACCACGAGAACACACCCACATTGCCATGAACAGGGCAGCTACGACGCAGAGCCCAGCAGAGAGGCGAAGTGCACACCATGGTGAAGAGAAGCGCGAGTGGCGATCCCAAATCAGGGTGCTTGTTCTTTGACCACGGCGCCGACTTGCTTGACGCATGCGTCGAGCATCCGGACAATCTTTTTCTTTCGCTCATTGGTCACTCTTGCACAACGTCACACCGACTCGCGAGCCACCGCTAAACCGTTATTATCACGATTGATTTGTGGGGTTTAACGTCCCAAAACTAGCTCTGATTATGAGAGACGCCGTAGTGGAGGGCTCCGGAAATTTCGACCACCTGGGGTTCTTTAACGTGCACTGACATCGCACAGTACACGGGCCTCAACATTTCGCCTCCATCGAAATGCAGCCGCCACGGCCGGGATTCGATCCCGCGACCCTCGGATCAGCAGCCGAGTACCATAGCCACTAGACCACCGCGGCGGGGCAACCGTTGTTATCACCGCGATCAACTATACTGGCGACGTACAAAAAAAATGAAAAACGGAAGGCAGCAAAGGTTGTATTGGCGCGCTGTTTCCAAACGTGGAATGTTCTGAAAGTTTTTCAAGACTGCGCGGTTAGCGCCGTCGCTTCCGTTTGGTCAGTTGAAAACACGGGCGATCGCGAAACCGTTCTACTACATATTCGGCTTTGAATCTGTTTGTTGTGTTTATTTTGATACCCGTCATAGCGACGCCTCTTTTACGGTATTCGGGAGATTGTGGCGTAATTGCCTAATGTGTCGCTAAAAGCAGCAGCGGTGGCGGGGGACTTCTGGCCACTGTTGTAGAATTATTAGGCATACCATTAGTGGCTAAGTCAGTATTAATTCTTGCATTCAAGCTTGTGAACGCTAGCAAGCTTCAAAAAATCCACGCATATCCACGGAATGAATGATGATGAGTGGACGAAGCTCCGGAGGTTCATCGTAGATCGTGCCGAGTTCCGAATTAATTTATTAACGCGTATATATATATATATATATACTATATATATATATATATATATATATATATATATATATATAGTATGTGTGTGTGTGTGTGTGTGTGTGTGTGTGTGTGGTGTGTGTGTGTGTGTGTGTGTGTGGCCAGTGAACGGTTCTCCAACGTGAGCAGTCGGTATTTTTCAATCAAGAAACTCGCTAGAAGACGCTGCCTGCGTCAACGTTTTACCTCGCGGATGAGGGCACGTTCTCCTTCTTTGCGAGCTGGTAGAGCGTTCATCGAAGAAAGAGCGTTTCCATGGTCAACGCGCGCTTTTCGCTCTCTCTCTCTCTCTCTGTCTCTCCCTCTCTCTCACAAGACAGCAGATGGAAGAGTGAGAGAGCTCACGCGCCGGGAGGCACGCGCCGAGGGCGAGCGCGAGCGCGAACTTGACGAGGTGGCTACGACGGACAACGACTGACAAACCTACGCCTTAAGGGGCTTCGCCCCTAAAAAGGAAAACAAAGAGATCGCATGCATTGAGACGAAGTCGCGTGACTGGAACTTTTCGAAAGAATTCCATATGTCTCCGTAAGATTCCTTCGGTCTAGTGATCATGACTCGGCTGCTGATCTGAAGGTCGCGTGTGCTGTGCGATGCCAGTGCACGTTAGGGAACACCAGGAGGTGGAAATTTCTGGAACTCTCTATTACGGCGTCTCTCATAACCATATCGCGGTTTTGGGATGCAAAACTCAGAAATCGATGAACCCCTTCGGAAAGCATGGCAAACTTACGACAAATATACAGAACCGACTGAGGTTCCGTACGCAAACGTATGGAATTATTGGAACGAAACATTGCAGTACGGCAGGAGGAGGCAAACAATCTTCATTGTTTGCGAGGTGCAAACTAACCTTTGTTGTGATCCCAGGACGCCTGCACACTGTGGATTTCCTGTGATTCACGAAGGGAGGAGTGTCACCAACAAAAAATGATTTGTCCTGTTGCTTTTCCTCTTGTGTTCTAACTTGGTTGCTGTGGAGACATCGAGGCATATATCAGCTCGGCTACTCCACCTCTTCGTTTTCTTTTTCATTTTTCTTGCAGGAAAGAAAGACATTGGCAACACATTACCTCTGGCTTGCTCTTTGTTTTCCTGTTCTGCATTTTCATGCAACGCCCAGTCCGTCTTCTGACTAAATATCACAGTGGATCTCCTGCTGGTTGACTGACGTAAGGTGCTGGGCTGGTTCCTTGTGTGACTACGAAATTCTTGTTGATTCGTGCAGGAAAATCCAGGAGGGATGGTGCAAGGCGTTCATTTTGTAACCCTAAAACCTTCTTTCTGCACCCCCTGCGCCGCCTTTGGAAACAGTGAACACTTTCCACAACTGACACGAATTTTTGACATTCTCGTATTGTTGCTGCAAGTGAAAAGCACTGGCGTGGGGAACCCCAAAAAGAGTATCATGGCGCCTCGCAACGCAATGAATATATTTTTAATACGGCTTTCTTAAAAGCCCACTTTCGGTTTCGATTCGAGGGGCGGTTTCCTAGTGACGTGTCCAACAGAGTCGGACGTACGTCTCAGTCACGCAGGGAGAGAAATTCGTGATAGTGTCGCTGCGACTCTGTCGTCATTGGTTAGTTACACGTGGGCACGCAAACAACGGCAATTTCACGGTCGTCCAGCGACTCTGACAGCGATTTCAGCGATTTTTGAGAAACTGCTCATACGTCATCGCAGTGTCCATTGCGCTGGGGCTGGCTTGCAGTGCTGTTCGACGAAAACTTTAAAACCAAACTAAAATATTTTGTACGTGTTTCCTGGCTTCCGCGTGCAGAGGGCGTTAAAAATACATGTCTAGAAAACGAAAAATGTATATTTTGAACCGCCACAAATCGTGTCAGTACTCCTTTAATAATTGCTTTTCAGTAACAGGTTTAGCATACTTCGCCGAATATATTCTCGTCGCTCCCCATTCCCATTGCTTCCAGGGGAGAAAATATCTATCTGCAGAAAGCTGAGATTTCTAAAAGATTTCTCGTGGGCCCCGTCCATACTGTCACGTGGTTGTGACGCTGAAGCAAGGAAACTCAAGACGTTGTCACTCCGACTGTTTATTTGGCGAACCTGGCCCAGCAAGTGAAGCATATCACACATCAAGATGATAGCGGCGTGGACAGTCGTCGGTCGACGCAAAAACTGACAAGCGGCGAAGTGCATCGGCTTTCATACACACGTCACAACGCGTTTTCGCATTATCTCTGAGATTCCAGAAGACACTGAAATGTCCGCGTCGGGCATGCAATGCTTCAAGGATCGTCGACACGGTTCCCGATGCGACATGCAAGATAAACGTGGCATGCGCTGCGCGTAACAGGAAAGTGATAATGGCGTTCCGCGTAAAACAAACCAAAGCAAACCGCACGTGTCAATATGAACATTTTTATAGATGCGAAGCAGCTCTTGACTAGCCTGTGTAACGCTGTCCCTCCGTGCGTCCGTACGAACGCGCCGCAACGCGCTCCCCTAGCCGCAGGTCTTGGAGCGGTGCAAGTAAGGTCACGCCGCAGCTGCGCGTAGACGTCACGCTCCCCTCGCAGTGCGCGCTCGCCGCAGCGCCCGCAGCTGCCGCCTCGTCCGTTCGCCCGCAACACCTGCCGCTACCGCCGCTCGCCTCCGCTACCCGCGACCGCCGCTCGCTACACAGCCGACTCGTCGGTTCACGCGCAAGAAATTAACGCCATCTTCCCAAGGGAACCCTGATGGGATGCGAAGCACTCGCGTTAGCGCCGTTCAACCCGTGGACGCCACCCGTGCACAACGCTGCTGCTTCGCATCCCATCAGGGTTCCCTTTGGGAAGATGGTGTTAATTTTTTTACGCATCAAGACCTATTGCCACGTTCTCTCCCGATTACGCACTAATCATCGCGCAGCCTCACTTATTTCAAATTTTGTTGGTTTGGTTAGGTTAGCTTAGTGCCGAGATGGTAGAAATCAAAATCGGCACCGAATCTGTGGGCTCCTCTTTGTCTGGGCCTGGAGATACGCCTGTATTAAAGCTCTTCAACTTGTTAACTGTATTCACTTATTTGGGCAAATGGTAACAAAGGTCTGTTTTTAAAGAAGTCGCCGATTGTTTAGCAAAGGCGTTGCATCATGCACAAAAATTCGGGTCCTTCCACTAACAGCTTACTTACGGGCTCTAGATTTCAGATGTTTACAGTGATAAAGGGATTGTCGGAGACACTTTCGATGGCTTCTCCGGACTACATGCACTTTTTCCCTGCCACAGCGTATTATGCAGCATAAGAATACAGAGGTTGTCATTACTAAATTACGTAGCCGAGTTACTACTCTGCATTTTTATTTGCACGGGTCAGTTTGGTTGCTTCCCAACTATGTCCATTCTGCTGTGAAGAGGAACGATTCAGCACTATTTTCTATCTTGTCGCCGCTTTGAAATTCAGCGAGAAAGAATTTTGGAAGCATTATTAATAACCTAGGGTTCACCGAAACGGCTTTTCTCTCATTTGGAGGGACTTATTTGCAGTAAGCCAAGCGATGTCTGTTGGGCGGTACTGATGTGTGCACGTTTGTAATCTATGACTCTCGTTTTATT
>JABSTT010004530.1:0-21436 GCA_013339685.2 Hyalomma asiaticum
TGGATGTCCAGCTGAAGCCTGGCTTACGCACAATTCCGAACGTTTTTTTCGATGCGGAAAGCCTGCACGGTCTTGCTGGAGTGGAAGCCTATATAGAGGGCTTCACAAACATAGTTGCATGCAGCATGTAATCGGCCCTGCCTGAGAAAGACTGCAGAGGTGCATCTACTATTTCATAGTGATCTGCGAACGGCGGGTCATTGCCATGCGGTAGTGTTGCGTACACTTATAACGCGCGTTCTGGCGTTACTGCAAGAGCTGCAGTGACCTAAAAGGATTCATTTACGTCAGAGAGATTTACGTGGGTGGATGTAAGTCAGCTCGGTTACGGTGCTACTTAAACGGTATACCTGTTGCAGCGTATAATGCTGCTTTACCTTAGGCCTCGTCCGCGCACTCTTCTCGCGAAATCCATGTACAGCACCACGGCTCACTTCGCTGTCCTCTTCGCTGTCATCGGCTTGGCGTTTGGACAAAGCCAAAACATCACCTATGAAGACTGCGGTAAGTAGCACAGCGCTAATTTAACACTCTCTTTTCTTAGGTCATTGTTATTACGCTGGTCATTTAGCTAAAGCACGAAGTTAAAAAGCTGCTTGAGGCGTAACCCCAGCGCTATATATATACGCCATCGTGCCGTCAAAAATTTTCTATGGCATTTTTTTTTTATTTTTGCATTTGAACCATTGAGGCTTGATAAAGATTTCTAAATCCAAGTTCATTATCTTTACATTTTTAAAGTGGGACACATAGTCCATATTTAACTGAAGAGGATTTTCAGGCTTCAGCAGATCTTGCGGCAAGCCGCAGGTGTGGGAAATTCAAGGCGGTGTCGCCACCCTTCTCTTATTATTTCTGAATAAGATTCTGTTTATTGCTGTGTTGCATTTGAGTAGAATGCCCATTGATGGCGACAAACATCTCCACGGGAGAGCTACGGAATGTGTACAACTTTTCACAAACGCAAATGCCTGCTCTCTGGCTCACCAAGTCTCTTTCTTTTCTTTCTTTTTTTTTTAGCAACAGCAGCGCGGCTTTGGTAGTGTCGTAATTGCAGTTAAAATTACTTTTTAATGTGCTTAAGACTACGAGTTTAATTGGCCTGTAATGTTAAAAATATGATTTCTTCTTTCTCTCTCGGACGTCTGTTGCTTAATATAAAATATTTACCTCTACTCACGTGTTCCGCAGGCTCCAAAGCCCAAATATTATTGGCCGAGATGGACCCATGTGACTCAGACCCTTGCGTGCTCAAGCGTAAAGGGACATCATTCATTCGATATTCAATGATATCCGGTACGTTGCGTCAGTCATGGTTGATAAACACCGGCGACTCCCAGGGGTTGCAAATGCTTTATACTTCACCTAAAGTCGCAAAGCGGCCTGTAACACATGGTAGCAAACGGTCGACAATCGATTGAACCAGGAGGGACGCGTCTCAACCAAAACTATTCAATTGTAAATGGTAGCACTGCGGCTTGACTGTTTTAAAGCATCTGCCCCAAGCTTGTTAGCGTAACCACTCAGGGCTCATGAGAAATAGGGCACAGCACTATCGCGAAAGTAGCACTATACAGGTCCATTGCCTGCAATTAGCGTTTGAAGCGTTAGGCTACAACTTATGCACAAAAGAATCAGGGATTTCAAATTTCTCATCTTATTACTCTGGTGCAGCGATGACCGCTCTAGGTTATAATCGCCCAGACGCCAGTGCGAAACAGCGTGAGTCGCCTAGTAGATGCCGTGAAAGCAAGTGTTTCCCTAGGAACCCAGGAACCGAAATAAGGGACTGTGCCTAAATATCAAGGTAGGGACGGAGAGGCGCGCTGTGGGTTGAGTTCAAGCGGGGATATTTTCAATTTGTTACAAGTTTTTGCTAATGCAGAGTTTCCCTTAGAATAACAAGAGGGTGCTGTACACTTTCTTTAGGAGGTGTGGAGGGAGACATTTGTGTAACTAGGCCGCCATGTCACCGCTCACGCAATTCTCAACATTCTGAGGCGCAGAAGGACAACAAAAAGTTACACTAGCAGGCTTTATAGTACATTCCATCTTTAACATTGCGCAAGTCGAGAGCATCCTTTGAAATGCATAACCCTCGCTTACCTGCGCATGCGTGTGTGTATGCGTGTGTGCGTGTGTGTGCGTGTGTGTGTGTCGCCATTGCAGACGTTATATGTGAACATTTCCTTCTACCATTCACAGATCAAGACAGCAATACGGCGACACTTGACGCCTGGATGAAGATACTGGGCATCAACGTGCGCGTTCCCGGTATAGAGAAAGACCTGTGCAAGAAGACTGTCAAGTGTCCCATAGTGAAGGGCAAGACCTATAACGGCACCATGGAAGTGTACGTTCCCTGGTACATTCCTCCCGTAAGTGTTCACTCACAGCCTCTTAAACTCTCCACCCTTGTCCTAGTAGACGCTTGGCACCTCAAGAGACCCAAAGGTCAACTTCAGTGGCCACCATGTTTCCACTCATTTAGATACGTTTTCTTGCTAGAGCATGGACAATCTTCCATAGAGCGCTGCTGTCGCTCCAGGCCCGGTGATTGCTTCCGCATGCGCCATGATTCCTCATGAGATGCGAGAAAGAAAAGTTGACGCGACGATCACAATGTATCGCAAACTGTGACCTGTTATAATTTATTATTATGAATCATTCACCGCAGGTTATCAGACGTGTCGAGCGCACTATTCCTCATTACGACACTTAAATTAATAATTGCTGGAGTCTCGTGCGACAAAATCATTATCTGGTTATGAGGCGTGACTCCGAAGACGGTCGACCACCCTGGGTTCTCTTAACGTGCACTGAAATCGCACAGTACATGGGCCCCATCGAACCCGCGTCTCTTGGGTGCGCAGCCGACCACCGAAATCACATTGCCACCGTGGCGACCACAAGACCAAAGAACCAACCGCGCCCGACGCGATAGAAACTGCTAAACAAGGACGATGCCGGACCGAAAGAGAAGATAGCCGGGAAGCTACCTGCAGCTTTTTTTTAATTTCCTGTTCAGATAACGCCAGAGAACAGTCAAGGCTTGAGTTAACACAACAACTTTTTTCTGGCTAGTTGGTACTTGCCATAGGTCATTATCTTGTAGCGCAAAGCTTTTAAAAAGGGCATAGGCAAAGTAGGAGAAAGAAGAAGAAAAGAAGCAACAGTTGTAAGAGTTGCGTTTTCTTTCCTTCGTTCTTCCACTTTGCCTGTGCCTTTTCAAAATTTTTTGCGCTACAAAATAATGTACCTACATTGAGTTAATACATCTTAAGCAAAAATATGTTGATAAAGGCATCGACGCAGCCTCCTCGACGTCAGTAGCATGATCCTCGCCAACGTGGCTGAAACTGCTGAGATTCAGCGAACTAAAGATGTGCAAGCAATAAGGAAACTTAAAGTGGATGTTTATAGTCGGGAGCTATCACGCAAATACCTCAAAGCAGAGAAGTTCTTTCCTCGTCAAGCAATGCCACCGAACTTGACTGTGTTTTTATTTATCTGAAAAAGCAGGTTAAAAGCTATAGCGAATATAGTGGACTGTTTGCATCACAGTGCTAACTATTTAAAAAAGAGGGAAAATAAAGCAAGCCTATCAATTAGCACCTGCTTGCTCAGCATAAATAAAAAAAATGTATACAGGACAGTAGCTTAGACCGCATCTGACAACACGTTCGAAGCTGACGACATCGGCAGGTGCCACACACCTAATAAATATACCGTACACTAACATCCGAATGGAACGTTTGCAAAAAACCTGTAAGATTTTCCTAAGCTGTGTACCTTTGTATTAAATATACCCGCCTTAAATGCTGACATATTCAGTTTACGTATGTGCGATATGACATTTTGGTATAATTTTATGATTTTACAAAGTTCGCGCTGCCATTATTCTATGTACGTTTCTGGCAGATTTTATAGAAAAAGGACAGGCCCTAAAAAAAGATTGCGTTAGAAATCGAACCGAACTTCGGGACTTGAATGAAGGGTTTAAAAGCGGTCTTTTAAATCATTTATTCGGGGACAGAAAGAGACCTTGAAGGCACATTATAGAGATTTCTTTTTATGTAACTTGCTGACATGTTCTTGCGAGGTTTTCTTTCCTTTTATTGAGAGGGGGGGGGGGGGGGGGGTTACAGGAGACTAGTATGATGCACGAAATGTCTCTGCTATTTGCTACAGAATTAAAGCAAAAAATAATCCGACTGTTTATTCTTTTTTTAAGCAAAGTTGCACACTACTCATGAAAAAGTCAGCGGCGCTGTCTAGAATAACCGCAGCCGAAAATGTTTGCCCATTTCATGCGAAAGACAATAGTTGGTGCACCGAAAGGTTCCTCCACTGCATTAAAACACTGCGTTGATTGTCAAAGTTAGGTCTACGGGAAGATGATATCGTAATTGTGCCGTGTAATTAAAGCATGGCGCGGTATTAGATTGACCAATCTGGCTTCGTAAGGCAGCTAATTTAGCTGACATCCGGTAGACGACACTGGCAACTTGCTTATATTTCGTTAGACCCCTAAACAACGCCACTTTTTTGAGCTGACCCAAAAGAGAGCCTAGGTAATTAAAATTGGGAAGAGCTTGCCTCGAGAGCAAAACATCATTGCCCGAAATTTTTCAGCATGCACAGTAACCACAATAGCACTATTTTTGAAGCAATATGTTTCATTCTGTCTACTTCACGGCATTTTCCTTTATAACGCACATTTTTTGCTAACGAGGTGATACAAAATAACATTAAAAGTTGATCGATAAAACATATCGCCTGTGAAAGCAGAATGTTATTTGTGCAACCTTAATCAACCGTTAAAAAGTATACGACAAGCCTCTATTCGTACAATGGTATTTACATGCCTTCAAGACACACAGGTCGCTTAACAAAGGCAGAGTCCCACGTTATGATGATCAAATTATTAATATTTTATCGGCTCTTATTTAAATATTACAGCTATACTCAATTCTCGCTGTACTGTAACCATTCTCGGCCAATATCCCATAATGATCTAGTGCCGCTATGCCACAAGGGATACGGAAGCCTTCAATGTGTCTATTATAGTCGTACATTTCTGTGCGTGTATGTGTCATTATTATTATTATTATTATTATTATTATTATTATTATTATTATTATTATTATTATTATTATTATTATTATTATTATTATTATTATTATTATTATTATTATTATTATTATTATTAGTGATACCTTAAAGACCCTTTGGGGTGTTTCGGGTATCAGAATTCTTTCCTCGACAAGCAACTCGCATCACTGTCGTCCTTATGGCATAGGCTCACACATGCATCCTCCTGGTTCTATGCTTTTTATTTTCACCACAGATTGATGACCGGTATGGCGCCTAGACATTAAAGTAGCAAAAGGTCGTGCCTTTGGCGTATTTAATCAACCAGTTTCTCACGCTTATTCGCTTTATTTTTGCAGATGACACGAGTCGTGGATATCGAGATTTCGGGTGACCAAGGAATAAGCATATGTCTAAAAATGATGGTGACCATAAGATAAATAAGATAAAAAAGATAAAAACCAACATTGTCTTGTGTGTCTATATTGTACGCAAGTAGGCAGGTACGCTACGCCAGACACTGCCAACCCCCACAGCACTGTTGAGAAGAAAAGCCTACCTCTTTAAGCACGGGACACACACACCACACGGGCACCCTAATAAACTGACTTCGCACGCAGTGGGCGGATATTTAGGTAATACTTCAAGCCCACTGCGCAAAGAAAGCTCCCTATACTTTCATACAGTAGTGAACTCAATGGAGTAATCCTCCGTATACTCAGTATACTCAGTGTTCAAAGGGACAGTAATTCAGCGAAGCGAAAGAAAAAGAAAGAAGAAAAGGAAAGAAAGAGAGACAGAAAGAAAAAAGTGGTAAGCTGACTTGCAATCAAATATGGTTTGCGCTCTGTTTTTGACGTGGACGAAAGTGAACAATGTCAGTGTGTTTTCCGTTCTACTCCAATTTAATAATCACCAAAAACGCCATTATACTCTTCTGACTTTTTAATTTATGTCCATATGAAGCTGCTTCGTGCTAGCGCCTATAAGGTTGCAGTAGCAGCCACTGTCACGTTAGTGTCAAACATTCCCTCCCCCCCAAAACTGAGGAAGAGAGATCACCCCGAGCTCTAACTGTCAACGTATTTCGAAACCCAACCAGCAATAACCCCGCAGCCCGGCCGTCGACAGTTCTGTATGCAGTGAAGCGTCTGAGAATAACCCCGTACGCTTCCACATATTATAGAAGGCTGCGAACAAACACCACAATAAAGCTAACCCTTACCACACCAACAAGCTTTGGCAGAGAATATTGCCAGTTCCAACATTGAGTATCAGTCACGTCTTGCCGTGGGCTATAGGACACCGACTGCACTAAAGGCACCCGGAAACCAAGATGACTGTCGGAACCTTATTTCGCAAAATTAAGGCGTTTGTTCTCTCCTTCGCTCTGCGCTTGAAAGCACCAGCGAGCACATGCGAGCGCATCGAGCAAGCGCTTCGTGACAGTTGGCTCGTGAACCAAGGATGAGCCAACGACTTCATGTTCGGAGGCAACTCTCCAGCCACTGGGAAAGTACCTCGAGCTGTGTAATTTTCTTTCATTGTTATTCATTACAGCCTTGCCATTTGATTCTCCCGAAGACTTCGAATTTGCTCTGTCACGACGAGGCAGATTTGAAATCACTGGGAGAGACCTTGGTCCAACAGTGGACTTAGAAGGGGATGATATAATTACGATGATGATTATTATTATAATAATTTATTACGGCGCAAGGAACACTCGCCATTTTACGCTGCCAGTGGTGCAAGTACGGCTGTGGATATGGGAATAAACTTGTTGTTAGAAGTTGGCCTCGTCTCGTGCCATGTGTGCCTTTTCCTGTGTGTCCTCTCTCTCTCTCTCTCTCTCTCTCTCTCTCTCTCTCTCTCTCTCTCTCTCTCTCTCTCTCTCTCTCTCTCTCTCATTTTTTTTTTTTTTACTGCGCTGTGACAAAGCAGATTTCATTGCTTGTGAGGCTGCGTCAGGTAGGTCGCCCTTCCCGAGCGGTGAATTCAGTGAGCCTGGCACGTCTCGTTCGAAAACATCTGTGCTGGACGATTTCACGCACTTGCGATTGCCGTTGCGCAGCGCTGCCTGCGTGTAATCGCTCTCACGTTGTTGTTCCGAGCATTATCAAGCAAAGAAAAGCCATGTGGCGGGATACCCACGCGCATTGCGGCACATCTTATTTTTATTCCTATTTACGGCGAGTGCGTTGTGAAGACTGGCGCTTACCGTCGCCTCATGTGGAGTAAGTAAACTCCGGCATAAATTTGTAGTTCGAAGTTTTGAAGTTTGAAGTTCGCATTCGTCTGCGAAATAATTTTAGTAAATCTGAGACAAGTATAATGTTTTTCACCGCAGATATATTGGGATCAAAAGCATGCCCCTCACCACGAATGTGAACGTCGACTGCAGTACAGGGCTTTATCATAGACAAGTGCATGTAACAAACGTGCATGTAATAGGTTGTATATTAGATTTGATAAATAGGTTGTATATTAGATTTGATAAGAACACTTTATAGGTTCACTCGTTATTATGAATTATTTGCTACGTGCGTTATGAAAGGGCCCCATCAAAATGATATTTGTGTGCTTAAATAATAGTAGTGTTTTATTGATCGTTTACATGAAATTGTAACATATGCATGATTGATCGGCTCTACCGGCTTTGTTTGGATCGCTTCTTCTGTGTTTATGTTACTGTAGACTTAGTATGCATATTTCTTGTGCAATGTAGCCGTTGCCTATATATTGGTGAATTGGCGGCCAAAGCACTCCAGCTGTTTACCGGGAAAGCCCTCTCTAGTACATACCCAACCTTCCCATTGTGCAATAATAAACAAAAAGAAAAAGGAAAGGCTGTTCATAATTTAAGCATCCTTGGTTCATATGAAGTGCACGAGGCAGTTGAGGACGTTCGAAATAAAGTAAAGTTTTGTCCAAACTTTGTTTGAAGAAGCTGAAGATAAATACGAGAAAATTAGTGTGGTCTGATACGGTCATAAATAACTGCAGATTAACAGTGATGAGGTACATTCCGTGTGGCTGCGAGAAAGTGTTCCATTGGACCGTTGCGCGAACAGCTAGTTCAGAAATCCATTAAATATGAAACATTTCTCGGCGAACTTCAGCAACTTCGACCGTATCTATCTATCTATCTATCTATCTATCTATCTATCTATCTATCTATCTATCTATCTATCTATCTATCTATCTATCTATCTATCTATCTATCTATCTATCTATCTATCTGTGCCCTTCTGGTCGCCTCATTCTTTTGGTACGCGCCAAAATTGCAGTGCTAGGGTATGAATGTATGAAGAAGACAACCGCTGGACGTTCAATTCAATCACTTTATGCAGTTGTCGCGCATGTCACTGTGATCACTTGTGGCTCATACCCAGAGTGCACTTCCCGGAGTGTGCGGGTATGCGCCCAAGTTATTGAATGGTAACATTATAGCACGTGTCAATCAGGGACCAACCAAAGTAGATGTTGAAAAGTGGATGAGAAGACAATTCCCGTGGATTAAACAAGAGAACTACATACTTTTTATTGTAACTTGCTATTGGAATGTAGACATAGCTAGCAGGCATGCGCAGAGAGATGGGCTGTAGTGAGCGAACGCAACCCACTATATGGTGGCCTTCGCTAACTACACTTGGTTGGCTGATGTCAAACGATTCGGCAGAGGCAGTGTTATCGCATGACATCTATTGCTGCAATATGTGGCAGCTACCGGATGTCCTTTATTTATTTATTTTTTGCGCTCATGGCACTTACAAAAGTCGTAAGAAATATCATTAGCTCTGACCAAAAAAGCCTGCTCACGATCATCAGCAAGCATCCATTTGAAATCGTGACATATTACAAAAACGTTTAAAGGGACTGTCTACCGTCCTTCATCGCTCTCCCGTTTTTTGGCTCAACAGAAAGCGTACCTTTCGAAATGTCCCAGCGTGCAGTGGTTTCTCCAGAATCTCAATAGAAATTATTAAAACACAATTTTTTTCATCCACGAAGTCGCTCCCTTCCTAGTGTAGGCATGCCAGCAACACTGGGTACCGCGCATGATGCGTCGTCGTCCCCCTGGAAACCCTTTCGGGCGCGGGAGGCATCTCAACGCGAACCGGCTTCAAGGTCGCCATTCCAGAGGCGACGACGAGGAGGAGAGGCGAGGGAAAGTCGGCGCGCGGGCGTGCGTCTCGGACATGCAGCGCCGCATGCATGACAAGCGCAGTACTAGGCGCCTCCGCAGGCAGACGAATTCGAAGGCAGCGCCACATGCGCCACCCCGAAAGCAGCGAAAAAAAGAACAAATTGCTCTTGCACGCTATAACAAGGTGTCTCACAGGGTGAAGTACGCATGTAAGACATACATAATAGTTTTGCAGCAGAGTATGCATACCTGCGTGGGCTGGTTCTCGTACACTTGGAAAATGACGAACGCGCTGTTAGGTGTCGCTAGCGGCGTTTTTCGCACCACTTTCAGAGCGAAATTAAAAACATAATTCCTTTTTTGTGGGGTGAAAGCGTGCTCGTTCCCGTAAATGTGACGCACGATCTGCCCAATTTTACCACAATCTTAAAAAATTTTCTGAGCGGTAGACAGTCCCTTTAAACGTCAGATAAGCCCTTTTAATAAATTTGCCTCCAAAGTGTAAAGTATCACTGGCGATTTCACAACAACATCTAAACAGATACATAATGGTTCTCCTATCATATTCCCAGAGACAAACATTCCCTCCGCAGACCGAATGAGCAACATTTTTTTTTATTTCTTTTGCATTATATAGCTGGGGCGTACTGCATATACATTGCTAAATCCACCAGCGAAAAGCAACTATCACAATAAGATCTCTTTCAGTAGGACGTATGCCGCTGGAACGTATCTTTGCAAGACAGCTTGAAGTGTGCTAATCGCATGGAGGTGACAGCTCCGCAAAACCTATCACGAAGTAACTAAAGATCCCAGTTATATGTTGTAAAATAATAAACCAACTTTTTAATATTTATTTAAGCACAATGAGCGTGCTTTGCATCCCGTGATTATTGATGAAATCATATTACCATTGGTCGCCGGCTCTGTACTGGCTCTTTTCTGCCTGCCGCTGTAACTTCCAGACAAATGTTGAATACCGACTGTTCTCGAAGGTAGTGTTTTTTCAGTGCAGGCTCGTGCACAGAGCGTCATGATTCGCTTAGTTGCCGCATTCAGTTCTCTTCGAGTCGACCTTTGGGCAACTTAGAAGCATCGCATATGAGGACTGCGGTAAGTAGCACGGGTTGATAATGGTGATTTCTGGGGTTTAACATCCCCAAACCACGATATGATTATGAGACCCCGTACTGGAGGGCTTCATAAATTTCGACCACCTCGGGGGTTCTTTAAAGTGCGGTGATATCGCACAGTACACCGACCTCAAAACTTCGCCTCCAATGAAATTCAGCAGCCGCTGCCGGAATTCGATCCCGCGATCTTCGTATCAGCAGCCGGGTGCCATAGCCACTAGACCACAATGGCGAGGCAGTAGCAAGAGTTAAATGGCAGGTCTTCTTTCCAATATCCCGCCCCTCCATCTGATTTGGTGAACGTACTGTTACGTAGACAATCAAATGAGATACGTTAAATTGCTAAAGAAGACGTTAAAGCAATAACACACAGCGCGGCGCTTTCATCACGTCGTATACATACACCGCGATATCTTATACAGTTTGTATTCGCAATGCAAGTAGACTGAAATGCGCAGCAATATGCACGATCCGCGTCATGTAATATAAACGTTACGGTCAAGAAAAGGATTGAGTAGGGCTCCTGGCCCATTCAGTAATTGTTTCTGTGCGGCTTGTTCTCACTTGTTACGTAGACGTTCTTGCAATGTTGCTAGGTTTTTAACATTGCGCTCCAATGCAGCCCCACCATGGTGGTCTAGTGGTTACGGCACTCGGCTGCTGATCCGAAGGTTGCGGGATCGAATCCCGGCCGCAACAGCTGCATTTCGATAGAGGCTAAATTTTGAGACCCGTGTGCTGTGCGATGTCAGTGCAGGTTAAGAACCCCAGGTGGTCGAAGTCTCCGGAGACCTCCACTACGCCATCTCTCATAATCAGAGCTGGTTTTGGGACGTTAAACCCCACAAATCAGTAAAAGCTCCAATGCACAAAGTTGAACGCGTTTGCTGCTATGCACTGCATAGGCATACTTTGTTCACTAGGAGTAAATGGATATAGACACGGCGCATTGGGGGCTTGTAAAGGGCAATTATAGCGTTGCACATATCTCTTTAAGCTGAACAAGAAGGGCAAACAGAGACGACGACACGATAAGAAACTGAAACAGGACGAGCGCATACTTAAAACTGAAGTTTAGTGTCGGGAATTGCACATATATTTATGAATAATTGCAAAGCACAAAAATGCTGCATCATGCAAGGATGCGCCCCCTCCCGAACAGCGCACAAAGCGTATACCTAAGACAAACACTGGGAAAGAGATAAGGAATACAGACCGATTTAAAAGGCACATGCTCGCAATAATGTATTAATCAAGAGGATGCAAAACGCTGTACATTTTTTATGAGAACAGCTACCGGAAAGGATGAGGAGATAAATAGGAAAATCCGATAACACAAGTGGGATCTTCCTCGTATGGGAAGGAAGCCTCCAAGACTTCTCCGGTCGTCTTATGGTTCCTGTAAAGGACGGAAGTGTCTTTCAAAGCGGGTTCACGTCAATGACGGCAATGAAGGGCAGGACGCGTTTAGGGCGAACATTTCAGAGAACTGACACGTTCTCCGAGCATGATGTTCATGCGCCGGCCTGTCTGGCCAATATATTTACGTCCACACGAAAAAGGATTGCAACAACACACATTACAAACACAAGAGAGAAATATAAATCAAATACCATGTGTAGCGGAACACTCACCTGCTTCGTGTTGCGCCTTCGTGTACAAACGCCTTTGCAAACCTCGACAAATGGCGTCCAGTTTGTCGCCGTGAGAAGAAAACTTACGCGTCGTGTTTGTTTACTGCAGGCATACTGGGGCACAATATTAACTACGAAGTTTTATATGCATGTTTAAAACGCGTTGACATCAAGGACACTTCCCCATATCCCCTCTTTAGGCGCTTACGCTCTCTTAGAGAGCTTCGTATGTTCTGTGGCATACCGAGACAGAACGATTTCTATTTATATTGGAACGATGAACAATAGACATTGTTGACAAGACCAGACTACACTATTATGCCCACACGCAGCATATAATGAACACAGATCAAGTGGAGTAACCAAGAATGTGCGCGTGGACCACTGATCACTGTAATTGCCAGCGCTAACCGCACCGTAACATAACGTCGGCGCTTACGTAAAACACCTGAGCAACGTTACTGATAGCTTGCTTATGCACGGATCAGCAAGTGCGTCGGTATGCTAAGCCTCAACAACATGCCAAGTGATCTGTTCCTTGTACCATCCTATGTTGACGGTTTTAATAAACAATGGCCGGCAACCACACGCCTATAAGCGCGAAGGGCCAGGAATCCATCAGGCTGCAGCATCTTTGTCTTGTAATCGTGCTTTCATAAGCGACCATCTAAACACATGCCACTCTGATCGACTTGGTGTTTCCCACGGCAGACTGAAAATGCGAGAAATAACAAACGCCTATAGCATTCTTCGAACATGTTCCTTTTTTTATGCACTCAACGTTTTTCTGCCCTGGTCGGGTTCTTTCCTCACACTAGAGGCTCGTTAATTTCATGGGCAATAAAATGTCACCCTAATGTTGTCATGGAATGCCCGGTACCCACCGATGCGGTAGGTACCGGGTTCAAATCCCAGTGCCGGCCGGACACCCACCGGTTTAAAAACGGGTAGAAGAGTACACACCTGGCGCTCGGTTTACGAGCACTTATCTCGAAAGGTGGCCCCATAAGGACGTGGCAGGTACCCTGGGCACACCTTTGTGAAATAGTTGAGCGTCCGCCTTGCTTTGGTAGGCAGGGAGGCATCCGCCACTGCCGCCGAGTACTTACCGGTGAAATAGGGGCAAGGGCGCTTCCGCCTGGTGCTCGGCAGTTGGAAAGTTCTGTACGCTTGGGAGGTCACCCACCCTTTTGGAAAATGGGCGGTTTGCGACTGGCCGACCTTAAATTAAGATCCCTCCTTTTCTTTCACAGTCTTACAGTCTTCCGCGGGGTGTTTCCCACGGAAGACTGCAAATGCGAGAAATAACAAACGCCTATAGCATTCTTCGAACATGTTCCTTTTTTTATACACTCAACGTTTTTCTGCCCTGGTCGGGTTCTTTCCTCACACTAGAGGCTCGTTAATTTCATGGGCAATAAAAATGTCACCCTAATGTTGTCATGGAGTGCCACTTTCTTAAGGTTCTGCGAAAATTGTGAACAGAGAATTAAGGTTGTGCTCCTCTTGTCTGAACATGCACGAACAATCAAGACCGCGCTACTGCAGGTAAGAAAAGCACAGCCGTAATCCCTACAGTCATCTGGTAAGACATATCGCAACCAAACTTCTTAGCACAATCATCTTCCTTCTTTTCTTTCTCCCTTTCTCTTTATGTCATCTGTGTAGATTATCGCTCTTTAGGATAATGAGCAACAACCAACATTGCGAACCTTCCTCTTTCAGGATCCAAAGGCAACATTACATCGGTCCACATGGAGCCGTGGAACTCCGACCCTTGTGTCCTCAAGCGTGGATCAAAAGTAAAGATTCACGTTACATTTATCTCAGGTGCTGCTCTTGAATCATTTGTTTTATTTGAAGACT
Organism: Hyalomma asiaticum; assembly: GCA_013339685.2. Classification (NCBI taxonomy): domain Eukaryota; kingdom Metazoa; phylum Arthropoda; class Arachnida; order Ixodida; family Ixodidae; genus Hyalomma; species Hyalomma asiaticum. The sequence goes on from JABSTT010004530.1 coordinate 13,875, forward strand.
TGTTGTGTGCCAAAATCTTGGGGATCCTGCACAAAATATTCCATATGCATTTTCTGCTATTCAATTAGGGTACGAAACAAGAGCGAGGTGAGAGGCAGTGAAGTTGACCGGCTCAGGATAAGCGGATTTTCTACCCCACACTGTGAAGCGGATGGAGAGATTAAATGTTAGAGAGAGGAGGAGGAGGAGGGAAAAGGAAACAGAAAGGCAGAAAGGTTATGTAACAGTATGGATAGTCTAGAGCTTTTTTTACCCGCCGATTATCCGCGCATTCGACTAGGGCCTATAGCGTGCGGAGCTATGTTGATTACATAGCTCTGCACTTTCATATTTCAGTGTCGGTGTTCATGAACAAGTCGGGCTTTATGTATTAGTCTTCTCAGAAACCAGTTGCAACTAGTATGTTACTTGCGTAATTATAAGCCGTCGCCGCAGACAGCGACGCTACACGACATGAATTTGGCGGCGTCTAGTGGCTTCGCGTGCTTTGTAGACTAGTGTATAACTGGAACTGCACAAAAAATATTCAACATTCCCATGTGTACACATTTAAATAAAAAAAATCCACGCATATCCACGGAGTGAATGATGAGTGGGCGAAGCTCCGAAGGTTCATCGGTAAAAACCGTGGATCTTCCGTGAATCTTGCCCAGTACATCATCAAAGACGTGACAAACACTGCGTGTCGCCATCTATAGCGCTCTCCTATCACACTAGAACACGCAGCGAGCGCCTCCGCGCCATCTATTGATCAATTCACGTACTAGCTAAGCAGTACCGCAGCGCTCGGACAGACAGACAGACAGACAGACAGACAGACGGACAGATGGACGGACGGACGGATGGACGGACGGACAGGCAGGCAGGAGAGACAGACAGACTCCCATGCTACGCGTTCCCATACATCTGAAGGAAGCGAGCACCACGGCGCCATCACGCCATCTAGTCAGCACTTCATAAAACTACAGGTGGGTACATACTATGTACGGAGGAGGGAACGACCCACACCCTAAGGAGCTTCGCCCCTAAAAAATATTCATCCTCCTAAGTGAGGGAGGGGCTTGTTATGTTGCCGCTCATAAGGCGATCGTACAGAAGAGACGGCGTAGCACCGTGCGCTATACAAAGCTTCTTTCTCGGCTCTCTCTCTGCATGGTCTTTGACAGCAATTATCAATGGAAAGCAAACTGCTCCCATTGAGCGGCTGGTCTCCCACGCTGGCCCCCAGGAGTTCCTGGTACGAGACCCTTCCCTTTCGCTGAACGTCGCTCGGGGGGGTCGCGGCTGCGCGACCGTACTTGTCCTCTCAGTGGCCGTTTCGGGGAAGAGCAGCTCGGACGCGTAGGAAGGAATGCATGAGAAGTGCGCCGTCGCTCGAAGCGACAATGCGCTTGGCCCAACCAATTCTTTAACGACCGGCATGCGCTCTCGGCGCGCCGACTGGAACAAAGGGTTGAGTCGCAGCAGTGCACGGTCCGAACTGCGGGAAAGGCGAAGACACGCTGTGTTTCCTGGAACGACAGGGTTCGACTGGATGAGCGTGGGAGATGGCCCGAATGCCGCAGGGCTGCTACGATACCGATATTTCGATTGTGAGTATATCTGAGAGCGTGGGATAAGGAGAGGGAGAGCCATGATGGGAAAGAATGCCAAAATGCCTGTTTAAACTGCAAAGACGCTGCTGTCAAGATTAGGGACAGCCCACTAGGGAGTGGCTTAATCTGAGGATAAACAGATTGGATGACAGAAGGTTGAGGCGGACCAGCAGTGGCCACCTCCCCTCTTTCTTTGTTACCGTAAGGTGCTAAAGACTGGACGGGATTCGTTTCCCTTCAGTCTAGGCTGTAATCAGTTAACTGGTCGATCAGTAAGACTCCGTACGATGCAACTTCTGTCTGGGCCGTAACCACTCGGTGGTCGAACAGTGAGACTAAGTTCGTTGTATGTAGTAACAGTGTTCTAGGCTCTAACTTAAGAAAAGTTAAGTAGAAGAGTAAGACGCTGTTGATGTCTATGCTATCATCAGTGTGCTTCGGCAAGATGTACATATGACTGTAAATATTTTGCTACAATATACCTTCAATTTCATTACCTCCAACCTGCCTCCTGCTTCATCGACGTCGATCATCTTCTTGACGGGACTTCAGTCCACATCAAGGAGAAAACGAACAAGGAAAACATAACTGGGCTCTTTAAAACTTCACCCGTAGTACGAAAGGGCAGCGCTACGTCAGCAGGTTTACAGCAAACATCCCTAGTTACGTTTCTATCATGTTACTTCCCCTTTTCCCATCCCCCAGTGTAGGGTAGCAAACCGGACTCCTGACTGGTTAACATCCCTGCCTTCCCTTCCTTATTTCTCTCTCTCTCTGCTGTCGCCGTCGACATCTCTTGTGTTGTTGTTGTCGTTGTTGTTGTTGTTGTTGTTGTTGTTGTTGTTGTTGTTGTTGTTGTTGTTGTTGTTGTTGTTGTTGTTGTTGTTGTTTAAAAGCTCATTTATTTGCAAATGTACGGTCGCGGGCTTCAAATGAAGCGCAGCATTACTTTACCCAGTGTTGTACGGAACGACGTTCCTGGAACTAGTTCCTTTTTGGAGGAACGAAGGAACGCCATCGTTACTTTAACCCCACTTTACACCGCGACCTCCGTAGACCAAGACAGCGACGCTGTCTTCCTGGATGTCGGTGTCCTGGCGCTCAACGTCATCTTCTCGATCCCCGGTCTGGAGAACGACCTGTGCAAGAACGGCGTCTTCCAGTGCCCCATCGCTAAGGGAAATACGTACACTGGAGTGATCGAATTCGATGTGCCTCCTGGCACCCCTTCCGTAAGTGGGTGATTTTCGTACACCATACATACATACATACATACATACATACATACATACATACATACATACATACATACATACATACATACATACATACATACATACATACATACATACATACATACATACATACATACATACATACATGTTTCTCATTATAAATTGATAAATATATGGTGCTTATATCTGCACATGGTAACGACGTAGAATATTTTATTCTAATGAAGAAATGGAATAGGGTACGTGATCGTCCTTTTTCTAGAGTTCGTGCTAGACGTGAAACGACAATGGAGAAAAATTTGTCAGACAGACGGCTTAAACCACCAATCATCGGCTCCTCGGGCATAGATAGCCTCCTCGAAGGAAGGAAATAGTAGAGAGGGAAAGGCAGGGAGGTTAACCAGTGTATGACAACCGGTATGCTACCCTGCACGAGGGGAAGGGGACAGGGGAGATTGAAAGGTGAAAGGAAAGAGGAAGAGAGAGAGAAAGTGGGCGAACATATAGCACATTCTCACAGTCAGTGGCAGCTGCCTGGCACGCGACATCACACATCGCTGTTACAGTCGCTTGTGCAAGTCTGTCGTCTTTAAGAACTGCAGCAGCGCCTTTGTCACCTTCAGTTGTGATGTCTTGTGCGGTCGACATTCCAAAATGGCATCAACCGACATCCGTCGCAGGTCAAGGTGAGCGAGAGCGGACGCCAGTGATTGCCTCTGTAAGTCATAGCGAGGACAGTCGCATATGATGTGTTGTAGCGTCTCTTCACGACGGCAGGTGTCACAAAGAGGGCTGTCGGCCATTCCGATCATAAAGGAATAAGAGTTAGTAAAAGCCACTCCTAGCCACAAACGATAAAGCAGGGTGGCTTCTGCTCGGCTGAGTTTTGGTGGCAATCGAAAATGCCGCAAAGACAGCAGGTGGTGTTGTCGACTGTTCCGAGTTTGGCTGCCTGAGGCACACCACAGCGAGAGTGTAATCTCCTGTGCAATCGCTCGAAGTTGCCTGGCAGCGTCGGACCTTGAGAGAGGTATGGTCTCAACTTTGGTGCCATCAAGTGCAGACTTGGCGGCCTTGTCAGCATATTCGTTTCCAACGACGACGCAGTGACTGGGGAGCCACTGAAACGTCACGTGGTGTCCCTTCTCATGTGATTTATGGAGAAGAGATCTGATCTCCAACACCAGTTGCTCGTATGGTCCGCGCCGCAGGGCTGCCAGCAAGGACTGTAAGGCCGCCTTTGAATCGCTAAAGATTGACCATTGTCGGGGTGCTTCCTCATTTACTACACAAAGGGCAGCACGCAGAGCAGCAAGTTCGGCAGCTGTCGATGTCGTCGGGTGGTCTGTCTTAAAACTGATGGTGGAAGCTTTCACTGGGACAACCACCGCTCCGGACGAACACTGGAGGTTCGAGGACCCATCCGTATAAATATGCACTTTATCGGCGTACCTCTCGTGTAGAAGAAGCAGGGATAGTTGTTTCAGAGCACCTGATGACAGCTCAGCTTTCTTTCTGATTCCTGGCACACCAAGGTGTACTGTAGGTCGAATGAGACACCAAGGGGGAATCGACGGTTTGGCGGCGGCGGTGAAGCCTGCCGGAAGTTTGGCAGAATATCTGGAGACCATTTTGCAGAATTATACAGAGCACTTTTCCTCGGTTTCTTGAGATATAGCCTGCCCGTACTTTCCAACACTTGTAAGACAAATCTTCGCACTCTTCAGGCCGCACAAGCTCAGGCACTGAGAACTTGTCTTGGTTTGCCGCGGGGTACATTGTCAGAGGCAACTATAGCGATTGCTCGGGACCAACCAATACAAACGTACGTTGCGGTGGAAGTCTTGAGAACCCACATCAGGCATTTTGCCCGTGCCTGCTGTCACCACCTCGCAACATTGCCGTCAGATAGCCTCCTCGATATTTATCGGGGAGGCTATGCCCTGATCAATGCCCACGTGTCAACCATTCCGTTTCGATTCAAGAACCCAAGGAAGGCTTCAGTCGCGCATAATCCCGCAGTTCCTTCAATGCCATTCGCTTGCTGCTGCTGGAAAGAAAAAAGAGAAGGGAGGGGTGGGGGAGAGAAGGGAAGACACTGGAATTTGGTGTCATCTCCCCTTCGGCTATCTGTCGGCCTTCACCTCAGTGCGCTGGCATGCATCGTTCTTTTGATTATAGTACACCGAAATATCAGCCAAACTTCAAGAAACATTCAGTTTGTCTATAAAAGAAGGTACGCTCTGCTAGCGGCGGTATGGTACGCTAACCTTGAAATGTATATTTATTTTCAACAGATTGAAGGCAGGGGAAGAAGCTCCAAATACCGCTTGAAACAAGTCCTATTTTCTGCGGTCAGGAGACACGGAAGCGCGGAGTTACCTCAGCAATAACTTCCTTGTTGCGTTATAGAGGCGTTCTATGTTCTTGACCAGAGCGCTGTTACAACGCAGCAAGGCGGCAGTCGCGGAGGTGGATCCGCTACGGTGCTTGCCTTCTGAGCCGAAACACAAGGGTTCGATCCCGGCCATGTCGTGGTCAAATTTTGGTGGAGGCGAAATGAATGCTAGAGGCCCATGCACCGCTCAATTAAATCGCACGTTCAAGATCCTCATGTGTGTTCGTAACTTCCTGTACCCTCCACTACGTCATGCCGCATAATTACACCGTGGTTTTGGCACGCATAGTGGCACAAACCCATTATGTGCACACTGTGTCGCAGTGGAACAAACCCATTCTTGGAGACTGGTAAAGGGCGCTTGGATGTACACTTAAAAGCAAAACGAGTTTTCGCGTATCTGTAAACAACCTTCTCACGATGCACTACGCGCCACTCTATAGCCTCGAGAAGGTGTTTCGTAAGCTAGAAAATGCACAAAAGAAAAAGAAATTTGCCGACGGCGCCTTGAAGTTCGCGCACTAGATCCCCGTGACGTCACAGGTTTTGAAGGAGCCTGCTAAGGCCCACATAATTATTCACCGGTAAAAAAAAAATGTTTGCATTTCGTTCGTAGGTGGCCGGAAGCTTCACATAGCAAGTGTCATGGAATTCTATCCTGTCAATGTAGCTAAAATACGAAAAAGGAAAGGGGGCAATTCATACACGTGACGTCATGTTTCCATTGAGGGCCGGTGATTTCGCGCAAAATTCAAGAACCTTAATTTTGACCTTCACATTCTCCTCTGATATTGAACCAATGATGGCGAAATCAATGGCGATATAGAGTTCTCAATGAACAGCATATCGGTGTAAACTGATTTACTGTTTCGCTTAAGTGTGGCTCTAACCTCCAGCGCCTTCCCGAGTAGTAGAATGGCTGTGAAGCCCCAAGTTAATGAAAATCTAACACTCTGTTTGTTACAACTGCAAACTACATTAAGCTACCTGCGTGTTTGTAAGCACGTCTATTCACCGACATTATACGTGTACATGTTTTCTTCCAGATTACCTGCTTGAACACACAGAATATAGTTGCAACTACTGGCATCCAGTTCCACATTACAAGTTCATTCGGTAACTTCCGTGCGCCCACCAAAGCTGTAGGTAAAGAAAGTTGCTCCTTATAGAAGAGGTTCGTCCGTATTAGCTACACGAAAGTGTCATATTTTCTAGAAACAAATCCGTTTTACTGTTCACATTTATTTTTCGCATGCGTTCCCTGCTTTTTTTTTTTTGTATCTGAAACATTAACATACGGGCACACATTTGCGTATATTCACTGATTCGGTTAGTGAACCAACTGGCCAGCAAAGGAAGCTTCGCCGTTAGTTACCATATTTCTGTACCAATTTCTGTACCAATTTCTGTACTTTCTGAGCATGTGAGCGGACTACAGCTAAGCAATTATTTTACATGAAAAGAGGTAATTGTCTGATCATTGTCACGGTAATATAGGCGCAGGAACAACATTCACATTGACACGAGGAGACAGGAATGTGAATGTTGTTCCTGCGCCTATATTACCGTGACAATGAACTTGCACCATCTAGCCCAGTATCAAGTTTTGTTAAATTGTCTGATTCTTCTTATCTTGATGCTCAGCTACAAAGTGCAGTCCACCTCCAGCTTCTGGGTAACAAAGGTGTCATCGTTTGCACGGCTACAGATGTGTTCTTCGTAAAATGACACACGCACGACGTATGCAGCCTCCAACACGCCTTCGGACGTCCTCCACATGCACCGGGTTTACAACTTGGTTCAGCAAGGAAAAACATGTTCGCGCTGGTGCTCTCTGTACTCACTTAATGCTTTCGTTTTAATAAACTTCTTTTACGAAACCATTGGCGTAAGAACTTCACTGTAAAGTCTTTACCTGAATATCACAAAAATTGTTTATTGTTTTCTTGATCTATCGTTTGTTACGTCCCGGGGGAGGCAGTTGTGTTAGCGGCGGGCAATGCCTTCGGTCTAACTTTTGAGCGGTAGTCGTTTGCAGAACTTTCGTGGCAACGAAGTGCGGCCGTTTTCTTTAACAGTCAGCAACAAGTAGACTTTTCATGGTGTTTTGAACAAGGTTTAAAAAAAATCAATACATAATGCCACACGCACTCGACATAATAATTTAGCATAGCTTTAAACACAATTTAGAAGAGTAGGGTACTTGTTATAAAGCTCCAGTCCTTGGTGTCATACATGATGTACACTTGAAGCACCAGCTGTGGCGCTTGCTTCAGAAACAACTTGTACAGGTCCAGCAAACATAGATCGCTCCTATGTTGTTTGTAGGCTTCG
>JABSTT010004531.1:0-21538 GCA_013339685.2 Hyalomma asiaticum
TTGCAGAACTTTCGTGGCAACGAAGTGCGGCCGTTTTCTTTAACAGTCAGCAACAAGTAGACTTTTCATGGTGTTTTGAACAAGGTTTAAAAAAATCAATACATAATGCCACACACACTCGACATAATAATTTAGCATAGCTTTAAACACAATTTAGAAGAGTAGGGTACTTGTTATAAAGCTCCAGTCCTTGGTGTCATACATGATGTACACTTGAAGCACCAGCTGTGGCGCTTGCTTCAGAAACAACTTGTACAGGTCCAGCAAACATAGATCGCTCCTATGTTGTTTGTAGGCTTCGTAGTCACCTCGCTCCTTCGTCTTGGCCGCCTGGCAGCAGGCTTCTATGGTCAGACACTGCCTGAAAAATATGGTTTGCGCACCCATCCGCGTTTCCGTACATGGGTACAAGAATCACAGGCACACAGAAACACACACAGAAAACGGGGTGAACGTGGAACACTTCTAATTTATTAAAAACGAAGAAGGCGAATGACACGTCGGACCCGTTTTATGTTCGACACAGCTTATCTAATGAGGAGATAGGATAAAGCACTGCGCACAAGAGAACTAGAGAAGGTTTCGCATGAAAATTCAAAGGAAAGTTAGTGTGAGTAATTAACGCTCGAAAGACTTTCGGTCAAGATTAAGCTGATACATCTGGTACGTCGTAATTAGAACTTCTGTTATCCGTGAGCTTCTCTTACTGACGCCCCAACTTTCGCGCTTCTCCTTATTACTAACACTAATTGTGCAATGCCTTATTATTTTTCAAAGGGACACCTCCATTCCCATGAATAATGGAGACACCCACGCGTTCGTGAATAGGATTCTATATTGGACGCCGGTGTCCAGTCTTGTAGAATCATGTTTGCTTTGTTCCCTTTCTCTGTCATTGTCTTTCATTAGTGGTAAACATGCCGTGCACTTACGTACAGTGGTCGCGAATTGAACGCAGTATGTGAACACTGGACTGCAGCAACCGGTATTCACCGTGGCTCGGGGGTAGCCCGTCATGTCGTTCTGTCTCACGCCACTCTTTTGTGGCGTCAGTTTACGAATAAATATTACGCCGGCGTAACGCAATCTGAAGACTGTAAAAGCGAAAGTACGTGCATTACTTAGCACTAGATTGGCGCGTTTCCCTCTCTGAGCGCATCAGACGACATACCGTCATGTGACGTTATGCACTTCGAATTCCAGATCTTGCAGATTATCCTGTAGCGGCTGTGACCGCCATCAGACTGCTCGAAAGTATTTGGCTATGAACAGTGGTCTTTCATAGCCTCGGCAGCACTGCGAGGGACTATTTTTATTTCTCCTCTCGAACCTTTCATCTCCTTCCCCCTTCCACAGTGCAGAGTAGGCAACCGTACAGAGTAGCCAGGTTAACCATTCAGCCTTTCCTTTGCCCTGGTATTCCGTACTTTTTACTGAACCCACCAACGAACTGCGACCCCCCAGAAAATGCATCGCGCAAACACGTGAAGGGTTGAGCTCAAAGAACGGTGTCTACGTATCGCATATGACTCGAAGTAACGCTGCCAATTTGAAAGCCGAGGATTCCTTTCCCACAGGTGGTCACTTGTTCTTTATAGCGCTCAAACTCATTACCCTTTAGTTCATTATTACTATTGCCCTGCATACTTCTTCTTTTGGCTTCATTATGTTCTGGCTGTCATACAAGCGGGCACCACGGTCGCTTCCCTCTCTCCATTTCATTCGATATTGCTTTAAACGTTCTTACTTGTGTATCGTGCCAAACAGCAGCAGGTTCACACATTTGAAGATTGCCCAAGTGCACCCATTCTGATTGCCATGATCATCATCTGCTATCTGCCAACTTATGCTGAATGCTTGTATTATCACGTTGGGCACTACCGCTAAGAACAGCATGACTCCGAAGTAGAACCACAGTCCACCCACACCATATGTGTACAGGGCTATACCATCTGCAAAAGAGAGCAAAACAAAGGTGATGTCACTAAGGAAACATGGTTCGATACTTTATATGCTTATTTACTTAACTATTTAGCGTACTAGAAGGGGTACTCGGGCTAGTTGATGGCAATTCATTCTGACATCAACTAGCGCCATCAACTAACCCAGCTAGCACACAAGACCGAAAAGCCGGTTTATTGGGGGATTGACGTCTTAGTTCGCGTGCTTGACGTCTCAAAGACGTCAGCCACGTGAACTAAGCGGGAGCGACATCAAAGGGACGATGAATCCGTCTCCGAAGCGTCTGTGAGAGACGGAAAGTAAACGCGGAAGAATACTGCGCCACCCCCCTTACCTCCCCACCGGTGATAAAAACGCAGGATATGGCTGAAAGCGTCGGCGGGCGTCGGCACATTGCACGGCACCGAGATGTCGCCGGCAGCCATGGGCCCGAGAGAGAGGCACCAGAATCTCTTGCTCCTTTTCCCGCCGGTCGCCGGGGAGAAGAGGCGAGAGGGTGCAGGCTGGCACGACTGGCGCATACGCAGAGCAAAGCCAGCGAAGCTCGTATGGGTAGTTGGCGGTGGAGTCGGTGTGTAGTTAACTTGGTGGCTAGCTCTTCCTTTGTTGCTGGAAAAAATTGCGTTACCATGCTGTAACGGCTGCGTGTGTTTCTGTGGTGTCATTTTGTTCTTTCTACTTTCCTCCTTGCGTTAGCCCCGCTTCAATCCCGGCGCTTCAGTCTCTGGCCTGCTACTCCTCACAGGGGTAAGGGGAAAAGGGATCAATAGAGATAGAGGGAGGTATGAGAGGGGACGATGGTAAAGTACAATGAATCACTATACAAGTCCTATAAGCGGATGTAGTCTTTACAGCACAGTATTAGAGACGGGCGCTTCAGTGACTGCATCCTGTAACATCAATAACTACGTCTCGCCGAAAATAAATGTAAGTACCACATTTGAATGGCTCAGCAGGATGCCTGTGAGATCACTCATGTGTTCCGCGGATATGGCAAATCGGTCTGTAACAGATTACAATGACTATTAATGCTATGTAAGCTCTAAGATAGTTGACGCATTAAACAAAAAGCAACGCAACTGTGCTATTATTATTCAGATCACCGTGTATGAATGCATTCTGAAACTTTCTTAGTTCTATGTGCGTGTTTAGCCCGATTAGTGAGTAAGGAGTACATTGGCTTCGTTCCCGCCATCCTGTCATTTGGCCGTTACATGTAGTGAGTACAGTGCCTGTACAAATGTGTGGAATAGTAGTAGTAATTTGCTCGTGTGCTACATAGATGAATTCATGCATGTGATATCGCGTGTTATAGGGCGACCGTTGACGCGCGTTCATTCACTGTGGCATCGCCATGATGAGATTTCAGTTCACTGCTGTGAAATTCACTTGCATGCTTGAGCAATTGAGCACTATTTGCTGTGTCATGTCAGCAGAACTGCCGCAGACAATTATGACGTCTTGTGGTGGTGGAATGTCTTCACATAGTTCAGCATTCATATGGGCATGAGTGCATTTGTGCGTGTTCTCAGTCACATTTAAACTTTGTCAGAGTAGGGGGTTTTGTGTCACGTGATAAAAAACCCCAGTCTAGAGTTTAAAGCCACGTCCACGTCACGTGGTCAAAAACTCCAAACTGCCGTGGCGCAGGGGTGGAGGTCGTGATAGCCCTCGTTTGACTGTTTAGGCCTAGCCACATGGTGCGCGTTTGCAAGCGACTGTTCGTCGAAAGCCTCGGTCGCGGAAGAGGGGACGCGACGTCTCGGGGCGTGAGTGTGAACGGCGTGAGTGTGATCAGCGCGTACGCGTATCGGCGCGTGCCGATACGCGTACGCCGGCGTCCGTCAACTAGAACGTGATACCGCGACATCTCCGGCAGCTATGCCTAGTGACCGTCGTTTCGAAGGCACCGCCGAGTCTGAGAAAGCACGGAAACTACAGTCGCAAACGTTCCTGACTGACCGCATCGTCAACCAGTACGACAACGACACGGCGAACTACCCCGAGTGTTACCAGTGCGGCGTGGTTTTGTGCTGAGTTCGAGCGATGCTCGCTGTCCTATTGCGCCGGTCTTGGTGGACGGCGGCCAAGTGAAAACGCACTTTCCAGTATCTCTGCTCCGGCGCTTGTGCCTGTGCTTGTTGCGCTCTCAACGAGTGAAAACGTGCTTCCAATGTTATAAGTTCGAAGGGTGAGTCCTCGTTTACTGCTCAATAAATTGAGTGATGTCTGCATTTTGCGTAAGCCTAATGTTTACTCAGCCACAGTAAACCTCGTATGAGCTTTAAAAATAACTCTAAAAAAAGCCGAGAAAACATTGTTTAGGCAGTAAAAAATTACTCCACGTATACTCGCTGAAAACCTCTAGGGGGGTAAATAATTACTGCCGTTTCTACGTTCAAAAACTCGGTTAGCGTGAGAGTAAATTTTTACCTTGACTGTACGTAGTAAAAAAAACCCAGAAAAGGTTGTGCGCTAGAGGACATGCTGTTTACTCCCGTTCCTGGTTATTTTTGTTTAGTGTGTGTGACTCTTTTGCGAATGTTCGTTATTATTTTATTTCTCATTGACCACGCTTTTGCGGTTTTATGCATTTCGGGGTTCGTTATTCTTGCCGACCGCGAATAGGTAAACAATCACGAGCTGTTATCTGGTTCCACAGTATTTTTACAGGCACGCTGTTGTGCACAGCGGATTTATCGTAGGCCATAAGCTGTCCAGTGTTTCACGTGGTACGGACTGGGGAGTGAGAACTTGAACAAGGTTTCTGGGCTGATAGTGCAGGACAGAGATGATAAGGGGACGAACAAAGAACTAAATTAGTACGTCGGGCTATGGGTGAGCGGTGTGTTACGAAGACCTGCACACTTGTGCGTATTTTGTTTATTTTTTATTATATATTACGGGCGCCGCCAGCTTGTCTGGTGCCGGGATCTAGCGGTGCATGTCTATACCTATGTCGTCAAATCAAAGCCACGGTGATATTCAACACTTTTCTGCGGAACGTTTGACATTTTCCTCCTACCCCGCGACGTACTCGCTACCCCAAATGAGCCATATTTCGTTGCACTGTACTAACTTCACTATTACCTAGCCATGGAAGGTAGTTTGTGCAGGCGAAATCGAAGTCACAACCAAAATTAGTCAACGCTATGCACAGTTGCGGTGCGCAGTCTTTGTATACCGTGCCCATCTATCGCGAGACCTTGAAGGTCCCATTTACTAAAGGAGCCCTGCAACATTTGGAATCTCGATAGCAAATGATACCGAACAGTCGTGAAGGTTATTGTGAACGTGTGAGCGAAATATTATTGAGCTGCAAATAATATGTATAGCCATCCATTAACAAACACAACAACGAAATAGACTGCATGGCAACTCATCATTGCAAACGATTTTAGGACATGCGACAGTCTGATGATCTCTGCAGTACAATGAAGCTGCTGCCTTCGTCGCGCAATGAAAAAGTGTAGTAACGTCACTCGCGTCACAGAAGATAAAAAACAGGAATAAGCAAATCCACTACAAAAGTTTGAAGCCGCAGACACGAAGACTGCACAAATCCATCTCACACCCATCATTCCCGTGGCAGCTTCACGATAACAGCGCCAGATTTCCCTCGAGTGTTTCAGTAGGAAACTATATGGGGTATATGACGCAAAGATGGCAAAAACGGGCGTTGGCTAGCAGAACTACGCTGATCGCAGCGCCAGATTTCCCTCGAGTGTTTTAGTAGGAAACTATATGTGATATACGACCCAAAGATGGCAAAAAAGGGCGTTGGCTAGCAGTACTACGCTTAACGAATCCACAAACTGCGCATTCTAGATCAAGTTGAAACGGCAATTCCACAGATTGGCCTACCTGTCACTAGACCAAAGATGGATAGAGGCAGGCAGATGATGATTGAGAACTTTTCCCAGCACGTCACATCGGGAGGACGTTCCTCGTTCATGATCATACGAAAAATACTCTAAAGCACTCCATACACGAAGAATAAGTGAACGACGCGGAACAGTCTTCGAGAGACAAATAGAAGCGCCAGTCGAAGAGCTCTCTTTTATCCATCTTCGGACGCAGATAGAACCAGGAAGCCTCTTTCCGCTTCCGCTCGGCGCTCCTAGGTTTCAAGCCCCATTACAGATTGCTTTGCGGGACATTCGATCGAGCAGTTTCATTTTGTTCCTTGTTGAGTGGCGTGTCTTGCAGGAAAGTTTTGTTTTAAGGACGGAGAACTTACGGGTCCAGGATGTCGGGGTCTCCTGTTATGTCATATCGTGCTCATACTCAGAAAAGAGCAGTCGAAGACAGGGTGAAAACGTGCTAATAGCTGATGAAGACTGGATACAATGGATCCAGATTAAAAATGCTTAAAATAAACCCAACCAGTACAACAAAGAGAAATGTAAAACATAAGTGTAATTAATCGCACAATGACATCAAATTAAGCGAGAATAATTTGAAAACGCCGATGATAAACTCAAGAGAAGCACAATGGAAACACAGGCGAGTCATTGCGCCGCGGCATCACAACCTTATACGCTCGGATGGATTCCTGTAAAACCGACGAGTAAAGGTAAGAAATAAAATGTATGGACACATATGTGCCGCCTTGATCTGACCACCAACCCATACTGTGATAATTGTGGGGCGGGAAAACAGTCAAACACATATTCCTGGAATGCCCGGCATACAGATAAAGAGTTTATCTCCACAGTAGCTTAAGCCCTTATTCCTAAGTACCACTAAATCTCGAAAGAATACCAGGTCCTGTGTCCTGCCTTTTCCTGCAACGTCAAGTTATACAATATGTTTTGAAGCCTCTGGAAGGCATAAAGCTGATCGATAACCTTGAAAAAGACCTATATAGATTACAACAACTGAAATGTTTCCTGTACATGACCTGTACAAGTCCTTTTCTTTTCTGCCCTCCTACGTGTAGGGCCCTGAATCTCGAATTTACTCCTTATATGCCGAGTACCGTGTACGCGCCGATTTCTACGCCAGCGGAATTCTGTTTTTAAATGAAGAGCTTTCTCTCCTTCCCCCCCCCCCTTTCATTTCTCTCTATGGATCGAGATAAAGAATCGCTAAGAGAGGCCATATTAGTATAATAAAATAAAATGTGCACATAAAGGTTATATAGTTGCATAACAATAACAAGTTGAAATTATGCGAGAAGAATTGAAAAACGCCGACTATAAGCGCAACAGAAACGCGAGGGAAGTAGCCGAGGTGAATCGAAGCTTCGCACTTCGTGCAACTTTCACTGCAGCGGAAGCGGCCTAAGTTAATGGTACCTTTAATGGTCAGTAATATCCATTTTTTGAATGAATAAAGCATTATAAGTGTACCTTATAACGTGCATAGTGAAAATTCATGCACGAATATGTGGACCGATACCATGAGTGCGCAGTACTGATACAAGACTACTATTAAATAGTTTATCGATAGGGCGGATAGCTCTTCTGAAACTATCCATGGCGTCAAGAACTATCGGTAGACAATCAATAGTATCATTGATAACGCATTCGATAATATTACTACCGGCTGTGCAGCCTCTGTTACTATCTATAGCACCATCGCTTGCACTGAAACTGGGCGCTTAGCTTCAGCTCAGCACTTGCATTTGTTGGTGCAAAACAGACAAGCCGATGACAATTTGGAGGCAGTCGCATGCTTCTGCAAAACCAGCCTGGCAGTCGAAGAGCGCCATGCCGTCGCCCGTAATCAGTATGTCTTTGGCGACATCAGGATCGCCATCGCTGTATTCCTGCCCTGCGGGAAAGTTAAGAGAGAACGCTAGCCTGTCTCACGTGCAAATACTGCACTGTTGGAGCTAAAAGCAAGGCTTTGCGACATCATTGCGTGGTGCTAAAGGCTGAAACGTTTCGTAATGGTTTCGCTTCCTACCGTTGTCTACCGAGGTTTCCATTCAGCATGTTCAATTGAAATATACCATTTACGTGGGGCCATCGCTTTATTCGAGGAAGGAACATTCTTGTGCACTACGTCTATACTTAGATTCGCGGGCAAACTTGTTTGTAGCGCTGCAGTATGTTTTGGCAAAAATATCACAGTGAGCAACCGTAGTGTGAAAGCCTGCTTGCTCAGTCCTTTTATGTCTGCGCGGACTCGACTCACTGGAAGCACTGGCCTTGAAATACAGAGCGTATGCACGCTGAAGGGAATTCAGCTAAGAAGCGGCCGTCAGAGACGGTGTGTCTCGGGTCTCTTTTGCCAGCGCAACAAGGGCATTTGCGACATTAACGCTTTATATCCGGCGAATACACGTAGGGTATACATTTTTAGAGATCGGTGACGGGTAGACTTCGACTACCGGCCAGTAAACAAGCTCAAATGAAATAATGACTTTATATTCTGAACGAAAGGCGATTGCGATAAAGCGCAATTATGTCTTTAGATTGATCTCATTTCATTTCGGTGCGCTTGCTGGGAAGCCAGCATAGGGTACTAGAGGGAAGAGGGGGGGGGGTGGGGAGGAAGAGAAAATAACAGCCGTAGATTTGGTAAAGAAAGAGGAAGCAACAAGACATATATGAGAGTAAATTAAAAAAAGAAGACATTTGTACGAATAGAGAAAGATGCCCAAAAAGAAATAGAGAAATTGCTCAATGCCCCTGAAGTAAGGAGATCACGTCAAGACGGTGCTCGTTCATGAATAAATTGTACTGTTACACCTCAGATAAAAGGTCGTTGGAAGTTTTATTTAAAAAGCTATGTCGTATCCCATTTTAGGGGCGTAGCTCCTCTTAGTCTAACCTTGTCACGCGTCAGTCGTCAGGCGTAACCCGCGTTCCGGGAGGCACGCGCTCGCCCTCGTCTCTCGCCCTCGGCGCGTGCTTCCCGGCGCGTGCCTCTGCTGTCTTGTGTGAGAGAGAGAGAGCGAAAGGCGCGCGTTGACTATGGAACCGCTCTTTCTTAGAGGAACGCTACCAGCTCGCAAAGAAGGAGAACGCGCCCTCACCCGCGAGAGACAACGTTGGCGCAGGCAGCGTCTCCTAGCGAGTTTCTTGACTGAGAAATACCGACTGCTCGCGTTGGAGAAGCGTTCACCCGCCACCCATATATATATAGGCACTTGATCTTCACTTGCAATGAAGTGCCGGTGGGAGATTTCACTTGTGCATAGTTGAACCATGAGGATTCGTAGCGTGCGCGTTAACTAAATTAATCCGGAACTCGGCACGATCTACGATGAACCTCCCGAGCTTCGCCCACTCATCATCATTCACTCCGTGGATATGCTGTAATTTCTTTCTTTCCTAGCACTTTCTATCAGCTTTCCGTCAATACTCGGAGACACGCCGGCACTGGGGGCTCGACCTTGAGTTCTTTAAAAAGAAGCTCTGGCGGTTTTGTTCACCGTATCGCTTTCTTCCAATGGCAGTGAAAATTGTGTAGCAGACACGGCGTTCAGTTTCCTCAGAGCCTGCTCAAGAATTTTAAATTACCGAATAAACATCGTGTCCAAACCGAGGCCGCAACGGTAGCGGCTTTGTGCGGCATATGCGATGATGTCACAGCTTCACCGCCATTAGAAATATGGAGTGGCGCTTGAAGAAGAAGGGTGGCCATGCCATCCGGCGGTGAATGGAGTCAAACCGGCTTTCCTGAACTTGACAGCGAAGATTTGAGCGCTGAAGGGCCATCGTTCTTGTTTTGGTCGCCCGACTGCGTGTGCAGGCAGCCATGTGGTTAATGACGTCAGAAACACAGAATGATCCGCATTGAAGAGCATGGGAAGCTGTTAAATAAGGTAACGTTAAGTTTCAAGAAAATATTGAAATTACATTGAGGATCTTGGCTTGGCATTTGTTATTGGACCATCAAAGAGAACATACATTCAAGATTTCAATGAGATCAGAACATATCGAAAAATCACCAGAGTTGCCCTGCACTTAATGAAAACACATGGCCGTTGTTGCATAAGCAACATGCGCACATCATTTTTTTTCCCAACGCTTATGAATACGAACTTGTGCCAAATGCGTTCTTCGTAGTGTTGGAAATTCCCGCAGCAATCTTGTACCTGTTAAGGACAGAGCTGGCGGCTTGACGGACTGCAAGGACCACAGTAGATGCAACACCGTACGCGTAGGAATACACTTGTTTTCGAACAAGGAGCCGCCGTAGTTCCGGACCGGCCAGTAAGCGGATGCATCGAGTTGCGCCTTACTGAGTCACATTGACATCGCTTGCGGTAGAGCCCCGAACATACGGAAGGGCTTCCGCTTGATTACGAGATGGGTGAGACGACGCGCGACCCAGATCTTCGCCGACTCGCCGGAAATATATATATATATATATATATATATATATATATATATATATATATATATATATATATATATATATATATATATATATATATATATATATGTGTGTATGTCATGGTGGTGAATAGGCCGGAGGCGTGAAGGCAGAGATGAGTAGTAGACCCTCGGAATTGGCAACAAAAATGCGGAAAGCGTTTATTCAACGTTTCAGCCGGAGACCGGCCTTCATCAGGAATGCCTATAGTTGTATTTCCGCTTCTATTTATACCTATCTGAGAGAGATTTTCATAAAAGAGGAAGAAAGAAAAACATGAAAAAAGAAAGAATAAGAAAAGAAAGAACAGGAAAGATCTAGAACCTGAAAGAAACGGAGCAAAGAGTGGGGGAAAAAGCCGACGACGTGTGTCATATGCGGGCATCATGTCCCCCCCTTCTTTTTTATTATTATTATTATTTGTGTTCCCCCTCTCTGCCCCCCCCCCCCCTATTTTTTTTTTCCCTCCCTACCTTACGAAGTGGTTTCCGTTGCTGGACACAATAGTCAAGCCTACACTTCAGGCCCCCCTCAAGTGTGTCATTGTCAAGAAAAAAAAAAGGCCAGTAAAAGGGAAGGAAAGAAGAAAGCGGGTGGGGGAGTACAATTGCAGTGACGTCAGTGGTGGTAGCGCCTTGAAGTCTGCGCCCGGACCGGCGAAAACGTGCACTGACCTGCCTGCGCGTTTGGCCAAATCCAGGAGGAAAGAGAAAAAAAGAAAAAAAGAGAAGGAATGTTTGAGAGAAATAATTAGAATAAGGCATGTAAAAGATGAATGGTCAGGTAGTTAAAAAAAAAAGCAATAAGGGAAAAATCATCAAACAGGTTTACATGATTCGCTTTGAAAAACGCGTCATATTTCAATAGTCCGGTTCCCGCTGTACATACGGTGCCACAGGTTAAACGCTTGCCAATGATTTTATTATTGCGATGGTTCCCGGGTTCTCATTTATACCTTTCTCGATGGTTTTGAACCGGTATATTAGATACGACTCTCGTTGCTCACGTTCTCGCTTTGACTTGAAGCCCGTTTCTAATAGCGTCACTGTTAGTTTATCGAATGAATGGTTTGGGAGGTTTAGATGTTTCGAGAGAGGTAGATTTGGAATAGATTTGGCATGGGCTTTGTGGTTGTTGAAGCGGAGCCTGAATGAGGTTTCTGTTTGACCTATGTACTGCATTCTACATACAGTACACTCCAGCAGATAGACAACATTCCAGGAATCGCATGTTAAATTACCGCGAATTTTTACAGAGTACTGTGATTGAGAGCTGTGGGCAGTACTTGTCTGCTGCATTGCTTTACAGACAAGACACCTTGGTTTCAGGCATGGCCTGCATTCATTGTGTGGACGAGATGCATTTAATCGCGAGTTCACAAGGGTGTCCCTGAGGTTACGTGATCGTCTGTAGGTAACGGAAGGGGCGGATGGAAATGCACGCTTAAGTCGCTCGCTTTGTTCTATAATGTTGTAGTGGCGCCTTAGGATTTTGTTGACATTGGGGAAATTCGTGCTGTACGTTAAGCACAGGTTTGTACGTTGAGAGTCGCGTTGTGTGGGACGGTTCGAAATGAGGTCTTGTCGGTTCAGTGTTTTGGCCCTCTAGATGGCGTCGTCGATAACACGTGGCGGATACTTTTGTTTGTGAAGGACGGTTTTCAGATTCAGGGCGGCCGAGTCAAAATCTTCATCTCTTGAGCAGATCCGTTTGAAACGGTGTGCTTGGCTGTATGGAATGTTGTTCTTACAATGGCGTGGGTGGTCGCTGTGGTAAGAACAACATGCTTCGTAACAATATATATATGCTCTACCAACTCAGTTGCTCTACCAATTCAGTTGGTAGAGCATCGGACGCGACATCCGAAGGTCGTGGGTTCGGGTCCCACCGAAGGCAGGTTTGTCTTTTCGTCCACTTTATTTCCCTTCTACTTTCTCCACAATTAAAATACCACAAGTAACTTCCCCTATGCTTTCCTAGGCTTCATTGTCTGTTTGCTCATTAACTTGTTTCTAACAAATAAAGAACGAGCCCTTGACCCCTTCCCTTTCGTTATATATATATATATATATATATGGGTTGCCGGTGGACGCTTCTCCAACGCGAGCAGTCGGTATTTCTCAATCAAGAAACTCGCTAGGAGACGCTGCCTGCGCCAACGTTGTCTCTCGCGGGTGAGGACGCGTTCTCCTTCTTTGCGAGCCGGTAGAGCGTTCCTCTAAGAAACAACGCCTCTCGCTCTCTCTCTGTCTCTCTCTCTCACAAGACAGCAGAGGCACGCGCCGAGGGCGAGCGCGTGCCTCCCAGCACGCAGGTTACGCCTGACAACTGACGCGTGACAATGTTAGACTAAGAGGAGCTTCGCCCCGAAAAATTACAGCATATCCACGGAGTGAATGATGATGAGTGGGCGAAGCTCGGGATGTTCATCGTAGATCGTGCCTGCCGAGTTCCGGATTAATTTAGTTAACGCGCACGCTACGAATCCTCATGGTTGAATTATGGTCAAGTGAAATCTCCCACCGGCACGTCATTGCAAGTCAAGGTGCAGTGCATATATATATATATATATATATATATATATATATATATATATATATATATATATATATATATATATATATATATATATATATGGGTTGCCGGTGAACGCTTCTCCAACGCGAGCAGTCGGTATTTCTCAATCAAGAAACTCGCTAGGAGACGCTGCCTGCGCCAACGTTGTCTCTCGCGGGTGAGGGCGCGTTCTCCTTCTTTGCGAGGCGGTAGAGCGTTCCTCTAAGAAACAACGTCCGCCGCGGTGGTGTAGTGGTTACGGTACTCGGCTGCCACCCAAAAAACGCGGGTTCGATCCCGGCCGCGGCGGTCGCATTTTCGATGGAGGCGAAAATGCCAGAGGCCCGTGTACTGTGCGTTGTCAGTGCACGTTAAAGAACCCCAGGTGGTCTAAATTTCCGGAGCCCTCCACTACGGCCTTTCTCTCCTCTCTATCTCTTTCACTCCCTTTCCCCTCACCCCCACGGACGCTTAGCCGTGCTCCCTACATGGGCTGCAGAAATTAGCGTCCCTTCCTAACCGAACCACAATCAATCAAACAACGTTTCCATAGCCTACACGCGCCTTTCGCTCTCTCTCTGTCTCTCTCTCTCTCTCTCTCTCACAAGACAGCAGCGGCACGCGCCGGGAGACACGCGCCGGGAGAGAGAGAGAGAGAGGCACGTACGCGCCGAGGGCGAGCGCGTGGCTCTAAGCACGCGGGTTACGCCTGACAACTGACGCGTGAAAAGGTTAGACTAAGAGGAGCTTCGCCCCTAAAAAAAATTGGCAGATCCCACGTGCAGTGGGAATCAAGGAAATGCGAAGCACGCATAAGGAACGTAAAATGGATTTGCATTGTTGTCTCGCTATACCGAGTTTAGCACATATGAAGTTAACGAAACGGCCGCAAGAGCACCATGACTGTGGCATGTAAACCATGCCGCTCATACACGTATGTCATGATACTCACGTTATGACTTGTCATTTACGTTCGTCATGCAGTCATGTTGTGCCATAGCAATATTGGTATACATCCCTTTAAAGAAACGAGGGGCATGTAGATCATGCCGCTAATGACATGCATGTCACGATTTTCATGTTATGACCTGTCATTTATGATCGTCATGTAGTCCTGTTGTGCCAAACCAATTTTCGTATAGGCTCCGTGCAGTCGAGTTTTCCATGTGCGACATCAGCGCCAGAATGCACTGCCTGGCGGAGAGAAGAAGCAAAATTGGGCAGACTGTGACAGGGAAATACGCGAACGGGATGCGCGTCTCCAACTCTACAGCAGCAGCGACCGCCCGTCCCGCCTTCTTTCGTTTTATTTACTTTGAGACGCGCGCTCCAAACCTGCGACAAACTGTTCCAAAGGGCAACGCCGCCGCGAGCGTTCGTGTGGTTCGCAGCACGCCCGGAAAGCAGCGAAGAAACGCGCGCGTTGCTGTCGCCTCGGTTTCCGCCGTGCGCGACGGACCCGTCCGACGAGAGCTACGTAGCGCCCTCTGGTCAGTAGACGGAGCCATCCCATTAACGAAACGGCAGTATAGCGCCAGGACCATGGCATGTATGTAAATCATGCCGGTCATGACACGCGTGCCATGATTCTAATGTTATGACCTGTCATTTACGTTCGTCATGCTGTCGTGTTGTGCCATAGCAATTTTGGTATACATCCCATTAACGAAACGCCTGGCATGTAAATCATGCCGCCCATGACATGCATGTTATGCTTTTCATGTTATGACCTGTCATTTATGTTCGTCATGCAGTCATATTGTTGCATACCAATTTTCCTACACATCCCACTAACGGAACGGCAAAGAGAGCACAAAGACCGCGGCATGTAAATCATGTCGCTCATGACATGCATGTCATGATTTTCATGTTATGATCTGTCGTTTACGTTCATGATGCAGTCATCTTGTGGTATGCCAATTTTCGTATACATGCCCTTAACGAAACGCGTGGCGTGTAAATCATGTCGCCCATGACATCCATATCATGATTGTCATGATGTGACCTGTCAGTCATGTTCGCCATGCAGTCATGTCGTGGCATACCAATTTCCGTATGCATCCCATAAACGAAACGGCCAGGAGAGCACCAAGACCGTCGCATGTAAATCATGTCACTCATGACATGCATGTCATCATTTTCGTGTTATGACCTGTCATTTATGTTTGTGATGCAGTCATGTTGTGGCATGCCAATTTGCGTATACGTCCCATTAACGAAACACGTGGCATGTAAACCATGTCATTCATGACATGCATGTCATGATTTTCATGTTATGACCTGTCATTTATGTTCGCCGTGCAGTCATATTGTGCCATACCAATTTTTGTATACACCCCATTAACGAGATGACCAGGAGAGCACCAAAACTGTGACATGTAAATCATGCCGCTCATGACACGCATGTCATGATTTTCATGTTATGACCTTCCATTTATGTTCGTCAGGCAGTCATGTTGTGCCATACCAATTTTCGCATATATCCCACTAGCGAAATGGCCAGGAGAGCCCTATGACCGTGGCATGTAAATCATGCCGCTCATGACATGCATATCATGATTTTCATGTTATGACCTGTCATTTGTGTTCGTCATGTAGTCATGATGTGGCATACCAATATTCGTAAACATCCGATTAGCGAAACGGCCAGGAGAGCACCAAGACCGTGGCATGTAAATCATGTCGCTCATGACATGCATGTCATGATTTTCATGTTATGACCTGTCATTTATGTTCGTCATGTAGTCATGATGTGGCATACCAGTTTTCGTAAACCTCCGATTAGCGAAACGGCCAGGAGAGCACCAAGACCGTGGCATGTAAATCATGTCGCTCATGACATGCATATCATGATTTTGATGTTATGACCTGTCATTTATGTTCGTCATGTAGTCATGATGTGGCATACCAATTTTCGTAAACATCCGATTAGCGAAACGGCCAGGAGAGCAGAAAATCGTAGGCGGCTAGATAGATAGATAGATAGATAGATAGATAGATAGATAGATAGATAGATAGATAGATAGATAGATAGATAGATAGATAGATACGCTCAAACTCGCCGAAGTTCGCTAAGAAATGCTTCGCATTTAAAAAAGAAGTAACTGGTCCATCCAGAATAATGAGCCTGCGGCATGAGTCGAGTGAGCAAAGCGCGGCGGCATGCTTGAACAGGGGCGACGCGCTCCAGCCGCATGTGGTCTCTGACCTTCTTGAACAATAGACAAGGTCGGGCGCAACACAAATGAGAAAAAAAGAGGTGGGGAGGGGTAAGAAATATTGGAGGAAGTACGCGTTAAACACATTGGGAAGGATATTTTAAATGCGGAGCATTTCTTAGTCACACGATGTCGCGCTTCGGCGGCGGCGGAGCGCGCGTTCGGAATTCAGTCAAGGGCGTCTTGGCTTTCGCTTGACTTGACGCTTTGCTTGACTCGAGTAGATGCGATGGAACGAGGCGCTTCTCCTTCATTCAATAAATAAGAATAATAAAGACGAAATAACAATTAAGCATTCCCAAACCATACCTAATTACGCCACATTCACGCGATACCCCCACCACTCTGCGACGCATTTACTCGAGTTTTCCCCGTGGGAAGATGCGGGCGACATTTTAAATGCGAAGCATCTCTTAGCGAACTTCGGCGAGTTTGAGCGTATCTATCTATCTATCTATCTATCTATCTATCTATCTATCTATCTATCTATCTATCTATCTATCTATCTATCTATCTATCTATCTATCTATCTAGCCGCCTACGATTTTGTGCGCTCCTGGCCGTTTCGCTAATCGAAAAGTACCGTCTTTTGGGCTAGTTGGTTATACGAATTTGAAGCAAGCATAGCGCTAGAACACAAGGACAAGGAAGACAACGACACGAGCGCTCACTTTCAACTCATGATTTATTGCCGGAAAGCCCGGTATTTATGGGCACGCACACAAAAATACCCCGTCAGCACACATGGAAACCAGCTGCATCCAGAAAATCCGATTCAAATTGCATCAAACCAACAGAAGGGCTACTAACGCAACTGTCACCTGCTTTTGATATCAGTATACCTTCGACAATTTCTCTGGTATCTTCATCACCACTTCTGTATACAACCACACAATTATAAAGAAGAGGATGACAACCACAATTGTTGCAATGAATAGAAACGTGTGCATCTCGATAGCGACCTACTTTTTGCTTATGTTCTTTTAGTCTCTCGTTCAAGCACCTTCCAGTCTGTCCGATATAAACCTTACCACAAGCGAACGGAAACCGATACACAACCTTCTTTGTACAAGACACAAAATGGGGCTGATGATTCTTTTTACAGCATACCTGTTTCTTGGCAAACGGATCTGTAGCTTTGCATATGCTGAGCAATTTTTGCGGGGCAGAAAATACATCAATATTAGCTTTGCGTCCGACTTTCTTCAGTGCATGCGACACGTGATGCATATATGGCACAACAACCTTTTTCTTGTTATTACAAATAGCTACACACGTTGCATGTTCTTTATTTAAATTGTTGAAGGCACTTTCTGCTACTGAGACAAGTATATGATTAGGATATCCGGCTTGCGAAAGGCGCTCTGTCTGTTTGTTGAAGCTATCTGACATTTTGTGATGACATGATTTTCGAAGTGCATTGTTTAGGCATAAGTTAACAATGGCCCGCTTGACAAGTTTGGAATGTGATGAGTGATATGGAAGCAACACTTCTTGTCACGAGGATGATATTCCCAACATATGTGGTCAACCGATAAAAACAATCTTAAGTCTAAGAACTGGATTGCGTTTTCAACAGGAATCTCACATGTGACCATCAAATTGTCCAGATAGCGGTTAAATAGGTCAACCACCTTACTGACTGTCAGGGCTGAGTCAAATAAAACTAGATAGTCATCAACGTACCGGAAAATTTTTAGGATCTTTGCATCAGACAGGTGTCCTACTAAAAGTCTGTCGTAATAGGCCAAGAGCATATCACTTAGTATGGGCGCTAGGGCGCTTGAGATAACATACAATAATGTTAGCTTTCTCAAGCCGCCGAGCCCCGATCGGTCTGTCCCAGTATGCTCCCAGTGAAGCTTGGGCATAGCGTACCGGCCGAGTTCGTCTACACGCGAACGGCACTTCAAGCCTTAAGAATACGCTACTACGACGAATCAAAATTACTGCTTAGTACAGCCTTGGCATCGGTTAACCTGAACAGATGAATTTTATTACATCGCGGTGCTTGAAGATGAAGCGGTGAGCATCGAAGCGACGCACTTTGAGCAAGCACATATATGCCACGGAAAGTTGCTGCCGCACTCTTTTCTGATTCAAATGCAATCACACATATTTGTCGATCAGTAGGGCTTACGGAACAAAGATGATGAGAGGTTTCCCACTGCACTGCGCTTTCTTTTTTTGCGAAGCGATTAACAGAATTGTGAGCTTCGATGAACCTGTGTATGTCTGGCGCTGGTACTGCCGCTGTCCTAAAATATCACCGTTTGAGCGAGACAAAAGTGTGGGGGTTTAATTGCGCGTAAAAAGCGCGTTGATCTTGTGTATACATAGCTTGCACGTGACGTCACGACTGCCCCGCTGTCGCCGCGACGGGCATGCTGGAGGACCATGGGGACCACTTCTTGTTTCGTTCCCTGCAGCGCCGTTCATACATTCGTTGATTCGACCGCGTTTTGGTTCGTTTTCTCTAAATTTCTAGGCGCAATGTCGCCGCCGTCCCTCGCGGAAAGATTATCAGCCTGGGTTAATCGTATCGGCACGATGTTTATGTGAGCAAATGCGCGAACGTGCGACGATGTCGATCCCTACACGAAGCTGCCGGACGCCGACGGGCACCAACGCTGTGTACTCGAAGTGACGCGCGGGGACATCGTCAACTACTTCGTTTTCCTCCGTACGGCTTTCATCTTTATCTTACGGCAACGACTGGCACGCACGCAGTGCCGATCGACTCCGCGACTGCCGCTGCACCAGCCTCGCTTTTCAGGAGGCGCCGTCCTTTCAGCGCGCTGTTCATGATCTGCGCTGCTTCAGTGTAGAGACGTCAGTGTCCCATCGATATTTGTGTCCTCCAAGATCTTACATGGAATGCCTACGAATTCAGTTTGTGCTGTTCTTTTCCCCGTGTCCCTAAATTTCAGTCATAAAAAAAAAAATTCGTGACGAATGTCATACTTCCTAATGCAAAATGTGAACGCAGCCGTGCGCGCGTGTGTTAATGATGCGATATGCTGAGCAAAAGAATTAGATATCTGCGATCTCTACCAGCAAATATAGCTTGCTGCGCCGACGAAGCACTTCCACAGAGTGCGTCACCGACTGTTAACAGAAACTCCATCGCGCTTTGAAGTACGATGAGCTTCCGTTTCGGCGGCGCGAACAGCTGGGTTCCCCTGACTCGTAGAAGCTTGTTTTTAGAATACTTCCATGGTAGCCCAGCCGGCCCAACACCACCGGCCCCGGCAAAAGTGCGTCGCGCGTGGTTTGAGGCGCGCGAGCCAGGACATCTTTCGCTACGCTCCAGTAGCGCACCCAGGATCTCTACCAGGAGGGGGGGGGGGGTTCAATTTTTCACGAAGGGCCGGGCATACCATTACACAGTTGTTGCGTGTGTAAAAAAAAAGTAAATAAAATGCCAAATAACAGTAACATCAATGATCATGATTATTTTTATTATTTTTTCGGCATTTTGTAGAGACATTAGCGCCCCATTCTTC
Source organism: Hyalomma asiaticum (assembly GCA_013339685.2). Lineage (NCBI taxonomy): Eukaryota > Metazoa > Arthropoda > Arachnida > Ixodida > Ixodidae > Hyalomma > Hyalomma asiaticum. The sequence goes on from JABSTT010004531.1 coordinate 19,577, forward strand.
TAGGACATAGGAGCAGTTAATGAGTGGGATGGGGTTAGGTCGGCCTCAGGGGGGGGTTACAACACCCGAACCCCCCCCCCCCCGTCGGTGCGCCACTGTGCTCTACGATGCGGTAAAACGCATTTTGTGCGACTTCTGATCGAGTCAAAATTTCACAAAAAAACCCAATACTATAGTCTTACCTTTTTTGGCATTTTGAGCAAAAATTTGAGAGACCGTATTTTTATTCAGGAGGGCGCGCAATAAGTAGAGGAATGCTCTACGATGCGGGAAGACGCATTCTGATCGAGTCAAAATTTCACAAAGAACCCAATACTATAGTCTTACCTTTTTTGGCATTTTGGGTAAGATTTTGAGAGACCGTATTTTTATTCAGGAAGGCGCTCAATAAGTAGAGGAATGCTCTATGATGCGGCCAAACGTATTTAGAGCGACTTCTGATCGAGTCAAAATTTCACACAAAGCCCAGGACTATAGTCTTACCTTTTTCGGCATTTTGGGGAAGATTTTGAGAGACCGTATTTTTATTCAGGAAGGCGCGCAATAAGTAGAGGAATGCTCTATGCTGCGGTAAAACGCGCATTCTGATCGAGTCAAAGATTTCACAGAAACCTAATACCATAGTCTTACCTTTTTTGGCATTTGGGAAGATTTTGAGAGACCGTAATTTTTATTCAGCAAGGCGCGCAATAAGTAGAGGAATGCTCTACGATGCGGTAAAACGCATTTGTGCCACTTCTGATCGAGTCAAAATTTCACAAAAAACCACATACTATATACCATTTTGGTATTTGGGCAAGATGTTTGAGAGACCGTATTTTTATTCAGGAAGGCGCGCAATAAGTAGAGGAATGCTCTACGATGCGGGAAAACGCATTTTGTGGCGACTTCTGATCGAGTCAAAATTTCACAAAAACCCAATACTATAGTCTTACCTTTTCTTGGCATTTTGGGCAAGATTTTGAGAGACCGTATTTTTATTCAGGAAGGCGCGCAATAAGTCGAGGAATGCTCTACGATGCGGGAAAACGCATTTTGTGCTACTTCTGATCGAGTCAAAATTTCAAAAAGCAAAAAACCCAATACTATAGTCTTACCTTTTTTGGCGTTTTGGGGAAGATTTTGAGAGACCGTATTTTTATACAGGAAGGCGCGCAATAAGTCGAGGAATGCTCTATGATGCGGCAAAACGTATTTAGAGCGACATCTGATCGAGTCAAAATTTCACACAAAGCCCAGGACTATAGTCTTACCTTTTTGGGCATTTTGGGAAAGATTTTGAGAGGCCGCATTTTATTGAGGAAGCCACGCAATAATTAGAGGAATGCTCTACGATGCGGGAAGACGCATTCTGATCGAGTCAAAATTTCACAAAAAACCCAATACTATAGTCTTACCTTTTTTGGCATTTTGAGCAAAAATTTGAGAGACTGTATTTTTATTCAGGAAGGCGCGCAATAAGTAGAGGAATGATCTACGATGCGGTAAAACGCATTTTGTGCGACTTCTGATCGAGTCAAAATTTCACAGAAAACCCAATACTATAGTCTTACCTTTTTTGGCATTTTGGGCAAGAATTTGAGAGACCGTATTTTATTCAGGAAGGCGCGCATAAGTAGAGGAATGCTCTATGATGCGGTAAAACGCATTTTGTGCGACTTCTGATCGAGTCAAAATTTCACAAAAAACCAATACTATAGTCTTACCTTTTTGGCATTTTGGGCAAATTTTGAGAGACCGTATTTTTATTCAGGAAGGCGCGCAATAAGTAGAGGAATGCTCTATGATGCGGTAAAACGCATTTTGTGCGACTTCTGATCGAGTCAAAATTTCACAAAAAACCAATACTATAGTCTTACCTTTTTGGCATTTTGGGCAAGATTTTGAGAGACCGTATTTTTATTCAGGAGGCGCGCAATAAGTAGAGGATGCTCTATGATGCGGTAAAACGCATTTGTGCGA
>JABSTT010004532.1:0-22372 GCA_013339685.2 Hyalomma asiaticum
GACAGTTCTTTTCCTTCACTGCACGATCGCCCCCAGAAGAAAAGGGGGCGCACCGAAGACATCTTTACATTTCATGGCCATCAGATAGATAACTTCCCACGCTATCATGTAATTCATTCTGTAAAAGCTGACAAGAAAGCTCGAGGATTGTCACCCTTCCTCGTTGCGAAATGCCTCAAAGAGACCATAGGACCTGGGTACAAAGCAACAAAGCTGGCCAACGGAGACCTCCTTTTGGAACTCCGAGACAGGAAACAACATGAGAAATTACAGAATCTTGTTTCTTTTGGTGACTTCCCGGTCACAGTGACTCCACACCGCACCATGAACACTTCTCGGGGTGTTGTTTCCGATGATGACCTGAAAGAGCTCACTGAGAAAGAGTTGCTAGATGGCTGGAGTGACCAGAATGTGATCAATGTGAAGCGTATTAGGATGAGGCGCGACGGCAAAGAGATCGAAACAAAACATCTAATTCTGACCTTTAACTCAAGTGTCCTGCCGGAGACCATCGAGACGGGGTATGTAAAGATCCGAGTGCGACCATACATCCCCAACCCTCTTCGATGCTACAAATGTCAGAGGTTTGGTCACAGCTCACAGAACTGCCGAGGTCGAATGACTTGTGCCAAATGTAGTGACACAGAACATTCCTCTGAGACTTGCTCGAATACGCCACATTGTGTAAACTGTAACGGGGAACATGCCGCTGTACTCGCGGTCCTGTCCCTCCTGGAAAAAAGAAAAAGAAATTGTTACTATCAAAGTCAAAGAAAACTTGTCCTTCAAAGAGGCACGGAGGCGTGTTACTTACATGCCAAATAAATCCTATGCCGATGTGACGCGTCAGGGGGCACCGTCACAACGGCCTGCGGCAGGCGCTGCGCTCACGAGTAGTGAGCCGGTGGCAATGCCGCTCGCCCCTACGGCGGCAGCAGCAGTAAGTGCTGTACCGCCATCCCAGAAGGACCCCCCGGCCTCCGGGCAGGTGGGCCCAGAGGCCTCGTCTCTGGAGACGAGGCTCCCCTGCCGAACACCCCGCTCCCTAAAGCGGGTGTCCAGCGCCTCCGCTGAGGCGATGGACACAACTCCTGGACAGGTGGCGCAGTCTGCGCCAAAGGCAGCGGCGCGACTCTGTCGGCCGCTCTAAAAAAGAAAGAGCTGTAATCACAGGGCCTGGGAAAGGCTCTGTGTGATAAGTTGCTTTCTAAAACACGCAGCATAAACATCTCTCTTCAGATGGACACACAGGTTTTACACTGGAACGTGAGAGGTCTTCTCCATAATCTTGATGATGTGAAAGAACTCCTTCACCAATTTAAGCCGAAAGTGCTGTGTGTTCAAGAAACTCACCTAAAGAGCACACAGACCAACTTCCTCAAGCAATATGCGATTTTCCGTAAAGACCGTGACGACGCTGTTGCGTCGTCTGGAGGAGTAGCAATAGTAGTTGATAAGGGTATCGCCTGTAAACAGTTACATCTCCAAACGCCTTTGGAAGCAGTTGCGGTTCAGGCAGTGATATTTGATAGGCTTGTCACTATCACTTCAATATACATCCCTCCTACCTATCAACTCCATAAAGCAGAATTCCAAAGCTTCATTGAAGAACTTCCTGTGCCATATATGATCGTTGGAGATTTCAATGCGCATAACCCACTGTGGGGAGACCCCCGCTGTGATGCGAGAGGACGCCTCGTGGAAAATTTCCTGTTTTCCTCAGGTGCCTGCCTACTCAATAAAAAGGAGCCTACATATTTCAGTGTCACACACCAAACATACTCATCCATTGATTTAAGCATTGTATCTAGCACACTTTTACCATATCTTGAGTGGCACGTTATTAAGAACCCTTACGGAAGCGATTCCGATACTTTTGAATCTAACGACACAGGACGAACGCCTCCATCATATTCCGCGATGGAAGATTGAATCATCCAACTGGGAGCTATTTCAAGAGACAACATATTTAAGGCGTGAAGATGTTGCTTCATTGAACATAGACGATGCTGCGGCATATTTTACAGCTTTGGTTATTGATGCTGCTATTAGATGTATTCCACAAACTAACGGAATAAGTGATAAACGCCGAATTCCATGGTGGAATAAAGAATGTCAGAAGGCACGCAAAAACCAAAACAAAGCTTGGGGACTGCTACGTCAGTACCCAACGGTTGAAAACCTAGAAAACTTTAAAAAGTGAAGTCGCAAGGAAGAAGAACACGAAGACTTGCTAAGAGGGAGAGTTGGGAAAGGTACATCTGCAATATAAACTCCTATACAGATGAGGCGAAAGTGTGGAACAGAGTAAACAGACTCAAAGGACGACAGTCACATCCCCTACCCTTAGTAAATGACCAAGGTGAGAGCCTGGAGGATCAGGCCGATTTCCTGGGCAAACACTTTGAACACATCTCCAGTACGGCACACTACACCGAAACCTTTCTTAGGTATAAAGAACGTGCCGAACGGCAGCAACTTAAGAGAAGTGCGTACGACATGAAGCGTACAATCTTCCATTTACCTTAGCTGAACTAAAGGCGTCCCTCGGAGCATGTAACAAGTCGGCACCAGGTGGTGATCGTATCATGTACGAAATGATAAAGCATCTGCATCCCGAAACACTAAAAACACTCTTGTTCACTTATAACACCATGTGGGCGGCTGGTAAGATACCATCCTCATGGAAAGAATCCATTCTCATTCCCATACTTAAACAAGGGAAAGATCCATCACTAGCCAGCAGTTATAGGCCAATCGCTTTAACAAGCTGCCTGTGCAAGTTGTATGAAAAAATGGTTAACCGGCGTTTAATAAGTTTTTTAGAATGCAACAAATTACTAGACCCCCTTCAGTGCGGCTTTAGGGACAGCAAGTCAACGATTGATCACCTTGTTCGAATTGAGGCTAACATCAGAGATGCCTTCGTACATAAACAATTTTTTCTGTCGGTATTCTTAGATCTAGACAAAGCGTATGACACGACATGGCGTTATGGTATTCTTCAGGACCTTTCTGCAATGGGTATTCGTGGCAACATGCTGAACACAATCGAAAGCTACCTCACTAACCGCACCTTTCGTGTGAGGGTTGGTCCAGCCTTGTCCAGGACGTTCACCCAGGAGACTGGTGTTCCGCAAGGCGGTGTGCTTAGTTGTACGTTGTTTATTGTGAAGATGAACTCCCTCAACACAGTCCTTCCACCCGCCATGTTCTATTCTGTATATGTAGATGACGTGCAAATAGGTTTCAAGTCGTGCAATCTTGCTATCTGCGAACGACATGTTCAACTTTGCCTAAATAGAGTTGCTAAATGGGCGGACCAAAATGGATTTAGGCTGAGCCCACAGAAAAGCACATGCGTTCTCTTCACAAATAAGAGAGGGTTAGTACCGCACCCTACAATTGAGGTCTGCGGAAGTACAATACCAGTAGTCTCTGAGCACAAATTTCTCGGCATCATTCTTGACACAAAACTCACGTTCATTCCTCACTTGAAACACTTGAAAGCGAAGTGTCTGAAGACGATGAACATACTAAAGCTTCTTGCACACACAACATGGGGAAGTGACAGAAAATGTCTGATGAATCTGTACAAAAGCCTTATTTTGTCGCGTTTAGATTACGGTGCTATTGTTTACAATTCTGCCACACCGACTGCCCTCAAGATGTTAGACCCTGTTCACCATCTGGGTATCCGCCTAGCGACCGGTGCCTTTAGAACAAGTCCAGTACAGAGCCTATATGCAGAATCAAATGAGTGGTCACTCCAGCTACAAAGGGCATACACCAGTTTCACATACTTCCTGAAAGTCAGCTCCATGTCAGAACACCCCTGCTACTCTATCATAAATGACATATCATCGCTTACATTTTTCCACAACCGACCCACTGTTAGGGAGCCGTTCTCACTGCGTGTGAGAAGCCTTGCTGAAGAAATGAATGTCCCACTTTTAGAACATCGTTTAATGCCACCAGCAAAACTTCTACCACCATGGCAGTGGCAACTAGTCGACTGTGACACATCGTTTATGGAAATCTCGAAGCATGCTCCAGAGGTACACATTCAAATGTACTTTCGAGAACTTCAGGCTAAATACTCATGTGCGGAATACTACACGGATGCATCAGTCATATACTGGAGTAGCTTATGCAGCACTTGGACCGTCCTTTTCTGAATCGGATGTTCTCCACACCGAAACGAGTATATTTACGGCTGAGGCATACGCTGTACTATCGGCCATTAAACATATAAAACACACAAATGTACAGAAAGCCGTTATATTTACCGATTCTTTAAGTGTTGTAAAATCTCTTTTGCACTTTTCCAAAAGCAAAAATCCGGTCTTGAATGAGCTCTATTCCTTCTTGTGTTCGGTGCTTATATCTAAGCAGCATGTAACATTATGTTGGGTACCTGGCCATAGAGGCATCAAGGGAAACATGGCTGCAGACCAAACCGCAGTATCGGCGGCAACAAAACCTACTAATCCTTTAGGAGCCGTACCAGCGTTAGACATGAAATATTTCCTCCGCAAAAAACTTAGAGGCTACTGGCAACGCCTGTGGGACAGTCAAACGTTGAATAAGCTCCACGCCATAAAGCCCCAGCTCACAAACTGGCCGCCATTAAGCAAAGTACGGCGTACTGAGGTCATTTTTTGTCGCCTTAGAATAGGTCATACGTACGGCACACACTCTTTTTGTTGACCGGCAGTGAAGCGCCTATTTGCGATAAATGCGACAAGCCCCTAACGGTATTGCATGTCTTGATAGAATGCCATGAACTGCAAGCTCTAAGAAAGAAACACTTCCCTGCGCTTCACACACAACACATTCCCCTTCACCCACAAATGTTCCTTGGCATAGAACCCTTTTTCAATACGAAACAAGTATTAGAGTATATACGTGACACTGGACTGTTGCAATTTATCTGGCGATCGGATTCGTAGCACAGCCTCTTTTTAGAGACTAGTGCTGTGATATAGAACTTGTATAGCAGACGCCTCCTGACCCTTGAACCCAAGGGTGCCAGAGACAGACTGCTTCTGATAATCCGACACTAGCGTTTTTATCACATTGTCGTACCTTTTTTATATGTTTTATATGTTTCACCATGATCTTATTGTATATACACAACGTGCATTTAACGAAGCTTTTAAGGCCACTTTACAGCCACTCTACATCGACCACCAGAAAATCATCCGCCAACTAACAGCTCATTATGTCTTGTATGGCGCTCTTTGGCCAGCACTGGCCCTTGCGCCACTAACCTCCATTAATCATCATCATCATCACACCCCTTTGGCCCCGGCTTCACGTAGACGGCACCTCCGGCCCGACCCGACCGGGGGAAATCGGCAGTCGCCTTTTCCTGTCCCTTTCTCCACATCTTCGTCTTTTTCTCCTACTTTACATCTGTCCTGTCTTCTCCTCTCTTCCATTTACTTCCAGTTTTCCAGGCGGCAAGAGTTAACCTCGTGTAGGTATCCAACCTTGGGTATTCTATATCCGGTTATAGTGATAGCGTACTGCTGGCGTTGTGCAGACTTGTTTCAAGTCTTGCCGCGTCCCCTTGTTGGGCTCCGTGGTGGGCGGTTGGCGCTGTCGCCAAACAAACTACCCCTATGGCTAAACAAGCTCCTTTTGTCCGTGATCGCCCTCAGAAAAGAGGGCGCACCGAAGCATCCTTCCAATTTTTCCTGAAAAGCACTGACATCTTTCCAAAATATCATGTGATCCATAGTGAGGGCAACCTAAGTGCTCGTAAATTGTCTCCTTTCCTGGTGGTGAAATGCCTCGGAAACACCATTGGACCAGGCTACAAGGCCACGAAAATGACTAACGGTGATTTGCTACTTGAACTTAAGGACAAAGATCAATTTGAGAAAATGAATGACTTGAAATGTATCGGTGACGTAGCAGTCACCGTGTCTGCACATCGAACAATGAATACGAGCCGTGGTGTAATATCGGAAGATGACTTCTTGCACCTTAGTGATGAGGAACTTCTAGATGGTTTCCAGAACCAAAATGTTATAAAGGTTGAAAGAATCCTGATTCGCCGAAACAATGAGCAGATCCGCACTAAGCACATAATACTAACCTTTGACAGCTGTGTGCTCCCTAACACACTAGATGCAGGCTACATCAAACTTCGCGTGAGGCCGTACATCCCGAACCCCCGGCGGTGCTATAAGTGCCAGCGGTACGGGCACGGATCCCAGACATGCCGGGGAAAGCAGACATGTGCTAAATGCAGCTCCAATGAACACACGTCCGACGCTTGCGACTCATCTCCACATTGTGTGAACTGTGATGGAAGTCACCCAGCCTACTCTAGAACATGTCCTAAATGGAAGATCGAAAAAGAGATCATCTCACTAAAAGTGAAAGAAAACATTTCGTGAAGCAAGGAACCGTCTGTCATACCTTGATGACACCAGTTTTGCCGAGGTGGTGCAACGGGGGGTAGCGCCACAAATGCCTCGGCAGTCTACTGCGGTCACCAACAGTGGCCCAGTAGTCACTTCGTCCACCCCTCAGGTGGCTGCTGCTATTGCCGCGCCACCAACATCGAAGGCGGGTCCACAGGCTTTGGCTCAACAGGCCCCAAAGTTGAATCGAATCCCAAGGACGGAGACGCAAGTCTCTGTGCCCGGTCCTCGACCTTCCAGCGCCTCAGAGAAGGCTATGGAAATCGATGGACGAACACCAGCGTCGTCGACGCCCAAAGATCAGCACTCTTTGGAGCGCAATAAGAAAGGAAAACATCCCATAACTGCTCCGCCAAAGGGGTCGGTAACCTGAAGGGTTACCTCCCTTTAACACATATCTTTAGCTCGTTCATCTGAGCACAGGACACATACATTTTTCCTCAATGTGACCACACAAATACTACAGTGGAATGCCAGGGGCCTATTTCATAACCTAGATGATATCAAAGACTTGCTAAATGACTATCAGCCAAAAGTGTTCTGTGTTCAAGAAACTCATTTAAAGTCAACTCACATGAATTTCTTAAATCAATACGTGGTTTTTCGTAAGGATCGAAATGGTGGCAATTCCTCGTCAGGAGGTGTGGCAATCATTGCACAAAGAAGCGTAGCATGCCAGCACATTGCGCTACAAAGCTCTCTTGAGGTTGTGGCTGTTCGCGCTATTCTATTCAATCATTTGATAACTATCTGCTCCATCTACATACCCCCCGACGAACCGTTCTATAAAATAGAGTTCGAAAAGCTGATTGATCAGCTTCCAGAACCGTATGTTTTAATTGGAGATTTTAATGCTCACAGTTTGTTATGGGGTGATACCAGATGTGATGCGAGGGGTCGCGCTATAGAAAACTTTCTTCTCTCATCCGGAGCCTGTCTGTTCAATAAGGCAGAGCCAACATACTACAGTACCACACACAATACATATTCATGCATAGATTTAGCCATTGGGTCACCGTCACTACTACCTTACCTAGATTGGAAAGTTATTAATAATCCATATGGAAGTGACCATTTTCCGACTCTTTTAGAAACAAGACAACGGGATGACCGACCAGCTTACCCTAAAAAGTGGAACTTTCATGGTGCAAACTGGGCTAAATTTAGAGAGCTATGTACACTATGCCTCGAAGAGGTGGACCATCTGGACGTAGAAGAGATGGCCAGCTATATCTCCGAATATGTCCTCACCTGTGCTAAAGAGTGCATACCGCAGTCTAGCATTAATAAGGTCAACGCAAAGCCATGGTGGAATCGTGAGTGTGAAATTGCTAAAAAACGGCAAAACAAAGCATGGAGCACTTTTTCTCACTACCCAACAATAGAAAACTTGATAAACTTCAGAAGTTGCAAAGCGAATGGCAGGCGTATTCGCCGTATAGCCAAATGGGAAAGCTGGACACACTACATATCCTCAATAAACTCTTACACAGACGCCAGCAAGGTGTATAGTAGGGTGCATAAACTTAAAGGACAACGCTCAAGTCCCTTCCCCTTGGTTATTCTTATATTATTAATTATATAGGTGTTGGAATGCAAAATGCATCTTTTTCTTCTCCAAAACACTGTAGAATGTCAATTTAGCTGTTACAAGGTGCTTCAAAATTCCAAATAACCTGCTCTAAAGTGCTCCAAAATGAAATTTCTGCTGCTTCAAAAATTGCTCCAAATCAGATTGCTTGGTAGCATCACCAAGATCCTCTTAATCAGAAATAGTTGGCGTGGTCAGATGCAGTGTAATGCTTTCACATAGGCATACTGTGAAAACTGTAGGAAAAGCGAAGCTGTGCTGCTATCGTTGATCGTGGAATAACTGGTAACGGGGGTATCAAGTTAACTCTCACTGTCACTTACACGTGGCAGCGGGCTAAGGGCAAGAGCGTGTCTGCTTTTCATTTCTCTGCATCTCGAGACAAGAGACAGACGGAGGCTCTTTCTTTGGTACTTTCTTTCTCTCTGTGTTGCCCTTTGAATCATCACTATCATGCAAGTAATGGGCTTTTATTTGTGTCTATATTGTCTTTATCGTAGTCACAGTAATGTAGCATTAGGCTGACCCAGCTGAGTCTAACAAGCAATTTCCTCACTTAGTGCTTCGCACAACACAGATTCCCACAATGCGTCGGATCTGCAGGATCTTTTTGTTCTAAGTTAATCAGGGTATAGTTCAATGAGGTATGTGTTGTAGTGAGTGTAAATTATAAAAGCATGTTACATTTCAGATTAACTGTACCTAGCCAGTATAAGCTCATATCCCCGCAGGGGCGTCTGCTTCTGCAGGCGTTTGGTGTGTGGCGACACCACGGACCCGAGCCAACGGGGGGGTTTCGACCCCCTCCCACGTGTCGCCGTGCGTGGCTTAGCCGTGTCCGGGGAAAAGGGGAACCTGGGGGTTGAGCCGACGCCGGGTGATTGGACCTTTAAGGCCCCCCGGAAGAGGCAACACACCCCTTTGGCCCCGGCTTCACGTAGACGGCACCCCCGGATTGACCCGCCCGGGGGAAATCGGCAGTCGCCTTTTCCTTTCTCTCTCTTCTCGAATCTTCGTCTTTTCTCTTACTTTAAATCTTTCCTGTCCTCTACTCTCTTCTATTGACTTCCGTGTTTCCTGGCGGCAAGGGTTAACCCTGTGTGGCTATCCTACCTTGGATACACCATATTCGGTTATAGTGGTGGCGTACAGCTGGCGTCTGCAGGGCCTGTGCTTACAGACCCTGCAGCGTCCCCTTGTAGGACTCCATGGTGGGTGGCTGGCGTCGCTGCCGAAAATTAAACATCCAATATGTCTAGTTCTTACCCTCCACTCCCTGATCGCCCTCAGAAAAGAGGGCGCACCGATGAAATTTTTCAGTTTTTTGGCCAACAAAGAGAATCTTTCCCCCGATACCATGTCATACACTCAGAAACTCCAGACAAACCAGTGCGAGCAATTTCACCTTTCCTAGTTTCCAAGTCTGTCCGAAATCTTTGGCCCAGGGTATAAAGCATCGAGGATGGCAAGTGGTGATCTCCTCTTGGAGCTTCGCGACAAGAAGCAATTTGAAAAACTGCCTAATATAGTGAAATTTGGAGACACCAAAGTAATAGTAACCCCGCACCGAAGTATGAATACCACCCGTGGCGTTGTTTCAGATGATGATTTGTTAGGGCTCACTGAGGCTGAACTCCTGGAAGGTTTCAGCGAACAGAATGTCAACGTGAAACGAATTAAGATGAGGCGTGATGGAAAAGAAGTCCAGACTAAGCACCTGATACTTACTTTCAATTCAAGTGTACTGCCCGACTCCATCGAGGCTGGGTACATCAGGCTTCGAGTGAGGCCATATATACCAAACCCTCTCCGATGTTTCAAATGCCAGCGATTCGGCCACAGTTCACAGAACTGCCGAGGCCGCCTAACTTGCGCAAAATGCAGTGCTGAAGAACACACGTCTGATGCCTGTGAAAACCCTCTTCACTGTGCCAACTGTAATGGGGAGCATGCCGCATACTCACGGTCATGCCCAAGCTGGAAAAAAGAAAAGGAAATAGTCACAATTAAAGTAAAACAAAATATTTCATTTAAGGAGGCACGAAGGCAGGTGTCCTACCTGCCAAAAACCAGCTTTGCCGAAGTGGCGCGTCAGGGGGCAGCGCCACGACGGCCTCCGGCGGCTGTCTGGCACACGCGTAGTGAGCCGGCGGTGACGCCATCCGCCCCCTCGGTGGTTGCAGCCAGTGCTGCTCCACCATCCAAGAAGGACCCACCAACCTCCGGGCTGGGGGGCGCGAAGGTCTCGTCTTCTGAGGCGAGGCCCTCAAAGCAAACGCAGCGCTCGCAAGAGCGCGTGTCCAGCGCCTCGCAAGAGGCAATGGACACAACACCAAGCGTGAGGGCGCAACCAGCGCCTAAGGATCGGCGCGACTCCGTCGACCGATCCAAAAAAGAAAAATCTCGTGTCACGGCCCCTGGAAAGGGTCCGTGAGCTAATTTTCCATCCTTGAGCACACAGCACAAAACACATCTAAAATGGACACACAGATCTTACAGTGGAACGTAAGAGGACTTCTCCATAATCTTGACGATATTAGAGAACTCCTTAATAAATATAATCCAAAGGTGCTGTGTGTTCAGGAAACACATCTCAAGTCGACACAAACAAATTTTCTTAGGCAATATGTCATCTTTCGCAAAGACCGCGACGACGCTGCCACCTCGTCGGGCGGTGTCGCTATAATAGTTGATAAAGGTGTTGCCTGTAAGCAATTAAACCTCCAAACTTCTCTTGAGGCAGTTGCTGTCCGAGCAGTACTGTTCGGCAAGCTAGTTACAATTAGTTCGATTTACGTTCCTCCTTGTTATCAACTTACCAAGTCACAATTTCAAAGCTTCATCGATGAAATTCCTTCGCCATACATAGTCGTTGGTGATCTAAACGCACATAGTCCCCTATGGGGCGACTCCCGTGTCGATGCGCGAGGGCGCCTGGTAGAACAGTTTCTGTTGTCTTCAGGCTCGTCTTTACTCAACAGAAAAGAGCCAACATATTACAGCACTACACACAACACGTACTCTTCCATAGATTTAAGCATTGTCTCGAGTACACTAATTCCATACCTGGAGTGGTCCGTTCTCAAGAACCCCTTTGGGAGCGACCACTTCCCGATTATGTTGAAGTTAAGAAAAGAAGAAACATGCTCGCCTCACTTTCCACGATGGAACATCGAGTCAGCCAACTGGGAACTGTTCCGAGAAAACACATTTTTAGACGGAGATGACATTGCTGATTTTAATATAGACGATGCTGTGGCATACCTAACAGGTTTTATTATTGACGCTGCAGTGAAATGTATTAGGCAAACTAACGGAATGACTAGTAAGCGTCGCATCCCATGGTGGAACGACGATTGTCGTAAAGCGCGCAATAATCAAAACAAAGCTTGGAGATTGCTTCGCAATTCTCCAACGGCTGAAAACCTCATCAATTTCAAACAGGTTAAGTCACAAGGCAGAAGAACGCGTCGACTTGCAAAGAAAGAAAGTTGGAATAAGTACATCTCTGGAATAAATTCTTACACCGACGAAACGAAGGTTTGGAACAGGGTACATAAGTTAATAGGCCGCGAGTCATATCCCCTTCCCTTGGTAAGTAGCCAAGGTGATAGCCTGGAAGATCAGGCGGACTGCCTAGGCGAACACTTTGAATATGTCTCTAGCGCATCGCACTATACAGAAAGATTCCTAAGATTCAAAGAATGCGAAGAGCGGCAGCCCCTTAAACGTAACCGTTCATCTATTGAGGCTTACAACTGCCCATTTACTTTAACTGAACTTAAGGCATCTCTCGCTTGCTGCAACAACTCGGCACCAGGTGGCGATCGTATAATGTACGAAATGATCAAGCACCTTCACCCCGAAGCACTAAAAACACTCCTAACTCTCTTCAATACCATATGGGTAGCTGGGTATATTCCATTGTCATGGAAAGAGGCTATAGTCATCCCGGTACTTAAACAAGGCAAAGACCCGTCCTTAGCCGCCAGCTACAGGCCAATAGCCTTAACAAGCTGTCTATGCAAACTATATGAGAAAATGTTAAACCGGCGCTTAATCCACTTTCTAGAAAGTAACAGCATACTAGACCCTCTTCAGTGTGGTTTCAGAGAGGGAAGGTCGACTATAGACCACCTTGTCCGCATCGAGGCATACATCAGGGATGCATTTATTCATAAGCAGTTTGTACTTTCGGTATTCCTAGACCTAGAGAAAGCGTACGATACCACATGGCGATTTGGGATTCTCCGCGATCTTTCCGCCATGGGTATCCAAGGGAACATGTTAAACACAATTGAAAGTTATCTGTCCAACAGAACCTTTCGCGTAAAAGTGGGAAATGCTTTATCTAGATCATTCACCCAAGAAACTGGTGTTCCACAAGGGGGCGTGCTTAGTTGCACACTCTTTCTTGTAAAAATGAACTCTCTACAATCAGTAATTCCAAGCGCAATGTTTTATTCCGTCTATGTTGACGATGTGCAGATGAGTTTCAAATCATGCAATATATCTATCTGTGAACGACAAGTGCAGCTCGGAATGAATAAAATCTCTAAATGGGCGGATGAGAATGGCTTTAAAATAAACACCCAGAAAAGCACTTGCGTACTTTTCTCCAACAAACGAGGGGTAACAGCACTACCAGGCATTGCGATCAAGGGAGACCAACTCTCTGAGCAGTGAACATAAGTTCCTGGGAATCACTTTAGATTCCAAGCTCACGTTTATTCCCCACATTAAATATCTGAAGATGAAATATATCAAAGCAATGAACCTCCTAAAGCTTCTGTCACATACAACATGGGGTAGTGATCGAAAGTGCCTCCTGAAATTGTATAAAAGTCTTGTCTGGTCACGCCTTGATTATGCAGCTGTAATTTATCATTCCGCAACACCAAGTGCATTAAAAATCCTAGACCCCGTCCATCATCTGGGTATCCGACTCGCAACTGGTGCTTTCAGGACAAGTCCAATCCAGAGCCTCTATGCAGAGTCGAATCAGTGGTCACTTCACCTGCAGCGATCATATAGCAGCTTCACATATTTTCTAAATGTATGCGCGAACACAAAACATCCTTCTTATTCAACTATAAATGATATGACCGCTGCCACACTTTTCCATAATCGACCTACAGCGAAAAAGCCGTTCTCTTTACGTGTAAGGACCCTCGGTGAGGAAATGGGTGTTCCACTCCTTGAACTACGTCCTATGGCTGCAGCGAAACTGCTGCCGCCGTGGCAGTGGCAGCTTATAAATTGTGACACATCATTTGTAGAAATCACTAAACATGCACCAGAGACACACATTAAAATGCATTTCCGAGAACTTCAGTCCAAGTACCCATGCGCACAATTTTACACAGACGCATCTAAGTCGCACGACGGCGTATCCTATGCAGCCGTCGGACCATCCTTCTCGGAATCCGGTGTACTGCACCCGGAAACAAGTATCTTTACGGCTGAGGGATATGCAGTATTGTCGGCGATGAAGCATATACGGAAATTAAAACTACCAAAAGCAATTATTTTTACAGACTCCTTAAGCGTTGTAAAATCTTTAATGTCATTCTACAAACTCAGAAATCCGGTACTCATTGAGCTGTATTGCGCTCTGTGTACAGCGTATATGTCCAAGCAGCATGTTACTATTTGCTGGGTGCCTGGCCATAGAAGCATCGAGGGCAATATGCTGGCTGACCAAATGGCCACGTCGATTACATCGCGCGCTATTAATCCTACCGCTACTGTCCCTTCAACAGACCTAAAACCCTTCCTGCGTAGGAAACTGCGAAGCCACTGGCAACGCTTGTGGGACACTGAAACAAATAATAAACTTCACTTGATTAAGCCACAGTTAGGCTACTGGCCCTCTGCTGCGAGAACACGGCGAACTGAGGTCCTATTCTGTCGCCTCAGAATAGGACACACCTATGGCACCCATAGTTTTATGCTTACTGGTGATGAACCTCCTACATGTGGTAGATGTGGCGAGAGGCTAACCGTCCTCCACGTCCTTCTGGAGTGTCGTGAAGCCGAAAGAGAGAGAAAGAATCATTTTCCCTTAGCATACCACTATCGTCTCCCTCTTCATCCCATTATGTTTCTTGGTCAAGAACCGCTTTTTGACACAAAAGCAGTCCTCGGTTTCTTAAAGGATGTTGGACTAAGTGTTATTAGCCCAATAAGATCATAGCGCATCCTCTGTCCAGAGGATGCTGCTGTGATAGTGTTGTATGAGCACATGCCTTCATGCCCTTGCTTCAAGGGCTCTGTTTAGGCACTAGTGCTCCCTGCCCTCTTCTTATTTGACGTTCGTATCATTCTTTTTAATGCCTCTACATCTCCATAGTACACGTTGTCATTGCCATAATTTTATTATTTGTATATTTTATGCACTTTACAGTGACTGTTTTAGGCCCATTTACAGCCATGCCACATCTGTTTTATCCACATTTCACAGTTCAAGTTCATGTACCACTGACAAGTCATTATCATCGTCCTGGCGCTCTTTGGCCACCTCTGGCCCTTGCGCCAATAAACCCCACTAATCATCATAAGCTCATATAACCCACCTTAAAACAAAAAGGTCTGTTAAATCATGGTATAGGTAATATACATACATCGGCATTAAGTGTGGCTTCACAATAGTGTGCATATCCCCTGCAAGAGGTGTTTCACGTTATAGCGTAGCCAATGTGAGCTCATATAACCCACGCTAAGACTCAAGAAATGTTCACTTGGGGTGCAGGTAATTTGCATACTTTTACATCGAGTGTACCTTCACGGCAGTGTGCATTCCCCACGTAAGGGCTGTTTCATGGTGTAGTGACCCTATGCTGCTACAAAACCACTTTTACAGGTTACTTACATGTGGAAAAGAGTCTGTACTTTTCAATTACGTGAAAATTTCCGAAATTCTGGTAGATCATGTGATGCATTCACGGCTCAATTACACTTCGTTGCCCTACACAATGATTACAGGCATCTCACCTAGATGAAAGCTGCACCTGCATGTTTGACGAAGCATACCGCAGTTCAGTACTTTACTATTCCTCCCTTCATATTTTAAATGAGTATTGGAAAATCCTCGCATTTTTTGTAGGCAGTCTCATCCCATTTGCCACAAAAGGGTAATTTTAGAAATTAATGTGGTGAACTTGTAGCTGAGATAGCAGGTAACTTATCTTTTTGGCCTTGTAAAAGAGCATGCCTGTATTGTACACCTCATGAATCCAACAGACATTGAGGCGAAGGAAGGCATAGGGGAAACTATTTGTAGGTTTTGCCTGTACTGTAGAATTTAAGACATAAATATAAAGGAATTAAAATGGACGAAATTCATCAGCAGCCAACCCATGTTGAGGTGGTCATGTGCTACGTGATACCGTTTGGCAGAAAAGTGTTCCACACTTGCCACCATGGCTATAAGTGTGGAACCCATGAATAAATGTACAGAAATACCCAATATAGGCGACGAGGGAATTCCCGCCATTGTAGCTCATTTGGTAGAGCATTGCACACATTATGTACAGGTCAGAGGTTCGGTCCCGGCATGTATGTTTTTTCGTCCACCTCAGGCAATTCCTTTCATCATCATCATCAGCCTATCTTATGTCCACTGCAGGATGAAGGCCTCTACCAACACTTGCCATCCTTGCTTCTCCTGCGCGAGCTGATTCCATTTTATGCCTGCGAATTTCTTAATTTCGTCCCCCCATCTTACTCTCTGCCGCCTACGGCTCCGCTTACCCTCCCTTGGTATCCGTTCCGTCGTTCTAAATGTCCATTATCTAGCATTCTCATCACGTGCCCTGCACATCTCCATTTCTTCTTCTTAGTATCGTTCATGATGTTAGCGATCCCCCGTCCGTCTTCCTATCATTTTTCGTTCCATCGCCTGCTGTGTGGTTCTTAAATTCCTCTCTAGTTTCTTAAATTCCTCTCTAGCTTCTTTGTCATTCTCCAAGATTCCGCCCCTTAAGTCAGTACTGGCAAGATGCAGTAGTTATAGTTTCCGCTTGAGTGATGGTGGTAGGTTTCCGTTCATGAGTTGGGAATGTCTCCCGTACGCGTGCCATCCCATGTTTATTCTACGGTGGATTTCTTTTATATGGGCGGGTGTTCCTGTCAGTAGCTGTTCTAGATAATAGGTATTCTGTGACTTCTGATGTCTGGCTTTCGATCCTGAAGACACATCTTTCCGCCGTGCCACTTAGCATTATCTTCGTTTTCTGCATGTGCTTCCTTAATCCTACCTTAGCGCTTTCTCGGTTTAAGTCTTCAATCATCTTTTGCAGTTTGTCGCCATCATTGCTAAAGAGTACTATGTCGTCTGCAAATCGTAAGTCACTCAGATATTCACCGTTAATCCTTAGCTCTTTCTCGTCCCAGTCTAGGCTTTTGAAGATTTCTTCCGAACATGCAGTAAATAGCACTGGAGAAATTTTATCTCCTTGTCTGACACCTTTCTGTATTGTGATTTTCCTGCTTTTCCTAAGGAGGAATAGGGTGGCTGTGGAATCTTTGCAGATGTTGGCTATTGTGTTTACGTAGCTATCACATATTCCTTGATGTTATAATGCTGCCAGAAATGCTGGTATCTCTACCAAGTTGAAAGCTGTATAGAAGGGTTTGTTGTATTCAGCAGATTTCTCAATTACTTGATTGATCGCACGTAGGTGGTCTATGGTGGAGTGTTCTTTTCTGAACCCTGCTTGCTCTCTTGGTTGATTAAATTCGTGTGGCCCTTATTCTGTTTGAGATAACCTTTCAATATTTTGTAAAATGCTGAGAGTAGACTGATCGGCCTGTAGTTTCTCAAGTCTAACATCTCCAGTCTTATGTAATAGGAGCATGTTTGCATTTGTCCAGCTGACTGACACACTTGGAGTTTTGAGGCATAGTGTGTATAGTGTCGCAAGCTTTCTAGTTAGGTCTCCTCCATCTTTGATCAAGTCGGCAGTTATGCCATCTTCTCCAGCCGCTTTTCCGTGGGACATGCCTTGAATTGCTTTCCTAACCTCGTCAAGCAGTGACGCATGGAATTTTGGAGTCCTGCTCGACATTTAATACTCTCATGGTGGGGAGACTCGTATTTGAGCTGTATAGTTCGGAACAGAAATCCTTGGCCACCTTGGCTATATCACTGAAGTTAGCAAATGTTCTTTCCCGCGCAAAGCTTCCTTTTAGTTGTTTTTTTTTTGATGCTGACTTCTTTTCTGACGGCTGCTTCTATTTCTTTCACATTGTGGTTACGTATGTCCCTGACTTTACTTTTATTGATGAGGTTAGACAGCTCAGCGAATTCTATCTTCTCTTCAGTTAGTTATTCTCATTTGTTGGCATTGATTAAATTTTTAGTAGATTCAGAGAGCTTACATCTTGTATCAGTGCTTTGCCCCCTACTTCAATTGCTGCTTTGGTGATCAGCTTAGTAATATTTTCATTCATCTTCTCTATATCCCCATTTTCTTCCTCTCCTAGAGCCTCATACTTGTTCTTAAGGGCAATTCTAAATTCTTCTGTTTTCGCCCTTACGCCATTGAGGGTGGGCTGTTTCCACGTGATTAACTTTGTCCTTGCTGGCTTTAGATTG
Organism: Hyalomma asiaticum; assembly: GCA_013339685.2. NCBI lineage: Eukaryota > Metazoa > Arthropoda > Arachnida > Ixodida > Ixodidae > Hyalomma > Hyalomma asiaticum. The sequence continues at coordinate 17,627 of JABSTT010004532.1, forward strand.
AGGGTTATCTTCGCCCTTACTATTCTGTGGTCACAAATTTCTACATTATTAACTACTTCCGTGTCTTGTACTATACCTGGATCACTGCACATTGTGAAAGCTATTTTGTTTTTCGTTTCTCTGTTGGGGCTTTTTCATGCCCACTTCCTTTTCTTGCATTTCTTAAAGAAAGTATTCATTACACGGAGGTGATTTCTTTCTGTGAATTCCACTAGAATCTCTCCTCTGCTATTCCTCTCTCCTCCGTAGTTCCCGACTGCCTGTTCTCCTCTTAGTTTCTTTCCTATTTTCGCATTGAAATCCCCCATAACAATCAAATTTGGGTGTGTACCTTGTTCATTGCTGTTTCTACAACCTCGTCATTGTGGCTGGTCGTTGGTGCGTAACCTTGTATTGGTTTTAGTTTGTATCGCCAATTTAATTTTATCACGACACCTGCTACCCTTTCAATGATCCTATAGAATTCTTCAATGTTACCCGCCATGTCTTTGTGTATAAGGAATCCCACACTGTACTCATGCTTCTCTGGCAGTCCTCTGTAGCAGAAAACATGCCCTTCATTAAGCTATAAGTATCCTTCTCCTGGTTTCCTAACCTCGCTCAGGCCAATGATATCCCAATTAATACCCCTTAATTCTTCTAGTAGTTCAGCTAGTCTGGCTTCACTTGAAAGAGTTCGCGTGTTAAGAGTCGCTACGTTTAATTTCCAGTGACGGCCTGTCTGAGTCCAGAGGCTTTTGAGTCTTTTGTTCCCATACCCGTGTCATCGCATCCGCAACTAGAAGTTCCGTTGATGCTGTCGTAGGTCCAAGGTTTGGTTGGTTCGGTCACTTGGGAGGTGTTGGTCATGGTGTTGCACTAGGAAGGCCAGTTCCTGTTCTGGTGGTCAGGTGAGTTACGCAGATGAGCCATGATGGTGGTGGGAGCCCGTATGCATCATTTGTCCAAATGCTCCGTCGGGGGAGGTGGTGCAGTGTGTGGTTAAGTCAGGCGAGGGTATAATTGTTAAAGGGAAGCAGGGGAAATGAAAAGATACCTCAGGAGCGTAGAGAAAAGACAAAAGACACAGAAAAAGAAATTGCACTCAAGGATTCGATCTCGGGACTCCTTGGTCTAACTACAAAAGCAAACTGGGTTGCCCAGTTGCCGATGTGTTTAAGAACAGATTCCTGCTGCGCCCTCTCGCGAATGGTGACACGATGAATTTCAACGTGTCCACGATGCAGCACTTTTGTTGATTTTAAATACCAGGAAGGCATGGCTAATCGTCTCGACTGTGTCGCACCTGTTTCTGCCATATTCTTCCCTCGATCATGCTTAGTTTTGACAGTGCGCATCTTGTCTTTATTTTTCCCTTTTTTTTCTCTCCCTCTCTACCGCGGCAAGGTGGTTGTCTCAGGGAGATAGAAAAAAGGAGGGTGGGGGAGGAGGGTGTAAACCAAGAAGTGGGAAAAGGATGCATAGCAACCTAGCTCAAGCTCACGGAAGCACCGCGATAATTCTGTGTCCGTTGATCGGCGTTAGAGCCTGCGTTGCAATGTGTTGAAAGCGGTTGCTGAATTCTTGGGAGTGCTACGGCCTTGTAGTTAGAGAGAAGCAAAACTTCTTTCATTTATGTGCGATTACTACACTACAGCTAAAAACTACATATAATTTGCCCTATGCCTTCCTTGGCCTCACTGCGAATGGGACTCATTACATTGTATCAAACAAACAAGCCCTTGATTAATTTCCCTCTCATTATACATGTACGCAAGTACCCCCACATACACACCTTTTCACACAAGAGGGTTGTCCCCTGTCAAGAGTTTCCTTGAGCGTGCAAACATGTTACTTCTTTTACACTCTGAAACCAAGTTACAGTGACCATTGTGATGTCATCATTTATATTTTGTCCCTTCGAGGGCACACCAATCAGTGGTAGCTGCTGAGAATCATGTTCATGTAGTGGCCTGTACAGTGAACGTAATCATTGCCCTGATATTCTCGCATGCCTCAGGCATGCCTCAGGCAGCATTCAGAGACCAGTAGGTGGCTTCTGCAGTGAGAAGGTCTAGATAATGGTAGAATTTTATATTTATTGAGCTTTACATTTACTGCACAGCAGCACTGGTGCTTTTTGTGATTAAATACACAATGTTTTTCAAGCAATTATGGTTGCCCAGCTACATTTTACACCTTCTTTTTCCTGCAGAAGTGCCATAATTACAAGGAGCTTTCCCACTTGGCAGAGAGATCAACATTATTCAAGAGAGAAAACTCCAGAAAAGGATTGAAGAAAAAGACCCATCTCATCTGCAGCAGGAGAGAGCACTGCTGCAGTGATCACAAAGTATCGGACAGAAATAAAGTTCCCGCATTTTCACAATGATCCATTGGCCTGCTGGCTTTTCTGAAACTCTGAAATAAAGTATTTATGGCAGACAGTGATTCAAGGGTTAATTTAGAATTTTGATTTAGCGGAAGAATTTTCGGGGGGGGGGGGGGGGTGAGGATTCAAATGGAGGGGGACGTATAAATCCCTGCATTCGTGACATTCCACTAGACCACATGCACACATTATGGGACAACTTAAAATAGTGCTGTGAGGACTAAAGGCTGTCATATGTCACATGGGTGGTAATGTGTAGCTTTCCAAGGAAATTAAATTTAAGCAGGGTGAACAAATGTTTTACATCTAATGTGGAGCAGTTGTAGGTATAGCGCTTAGCAAATGAAATACGGTACTCGGACCACGTGGTGGCCAGTGCACTTTGTGCTACTGGCGCGCACTGGATGATCACAAAGACCTAGCTGAATCAACACTTCAGTGTCCCACTTTCACCGAGCACTGCAACAAATTAGTTCAGTGTCCCTAGCGCAAAGTTATGACGTAGAAAGCATTGGCAGCCATGTGCTCCGAGTATCTAATTTCATTCACTGAGCACGATACAGTGCTCCCCTTCAGTTGATAGTTGGTGTTCATGTTGTCCGCTTCTGTTCTCTTGTGTCAACGTCTTTGTACCTTACTTTAGCATTGGGATAAAAACTTTTCTTGCTTTTATTACAGATATAGAAAAAAAATGTATGCTGACTAGAGTGAGTTATTTCTGGTTCGGCACAAGAGGCTGTTGTACAACGACAGGAGTAAACCATAATGCTTCCTGACAATTGGCAAACAATTACATAAAAACCACTCCCCTAGAAAACACATGAAATGCACCGATTTGAAAAACATCCATTTTGACTAGACCCAAAAAGGTGGCTTCGAGTTGATAGCAGAGAAATTGCTATTTCAAAAGGACAGAAAGTTGAGCGAGTTGGTAACAGTCCATAGTCAAAAGAAGAGGCGTGCAAGACATGGACACAAGGTGAGCAGTGAACAAGACGAACGGCGCAACGAACGTCGTGTTCACTGCTCACCTTGTGTCCGTGTCTTGCACGCCTCTTCTTTTGACTATGCTATTTCAAGTTGGTTAAAAATGCGAACCACTTTGATTGCAGAAAAAAAAAGTTATACTTTAACCTAATGAAACACTTAAGTTCATAAAATGCTGTGCTTTCAGATGCAGTATAAGGCAACATATTTATCCATGACATCAATAAACTGGCTGCCACGAAGCAAGATTGAGGCATCAACTTGAAACTGCGGGCACCAGCAGTAAACTACTGTACATGTGATTCTTTTTGTAAATCCATCTTGCAAATTGCACTGTGACAGAGAGTGGAGGCCAGCACTGCTGGTGGACAGTCTCATTAGTACAAAATGTAGTCTTTCTCAATCTTATCTTGCAAGTGATGGTGAGTGAAAAAGCATGTCGTCTCGTCAACAAGGTTAAAGGGACACTGAACAGGTTTTGAATTCGCGAATTTATTGCGAATTCGGTATCCGCGACCTCTTACAACATGCCTACGGAGGTTTTTTTCGCGATGTTCGATTAAACAACGGCGCTATAAGCGAGCAAACTGTGACCGAGGGAACGCCCCCCTCGGCGCGCGCGCGCGCAGGGGCGGAGCTTGGGAGAGATAGACATGTGGGGAGGTGACGTCATCGTCAGGGTCGAGCCGCCGGGCCGCCTGCGTCGCTCAGTCAGCTCAGCTTGTTTCTGCTGCGATCTGCTGCCTAGCGAAACATCAGTTCTGCCAGTTCGTAGGGATTTCTTGCCATTGCACCGTTCTCTTCTGATTGAAGATTTTCGCCATCCGACATTCACTACTTGTGTTTGTGCAAGGTTGAAGTGGACTCGCGATGCCGAGTTACTGCGCGGCATATGGCTGCCGCAGCACTTACAGTCGCGATGAGGTCGCTTTTCACAAGTTTCCTCGGGATCAGAAGATGGCTGCAAAATGGTCCGCTGCAGTTAAAAGAAAAGACTTCAAGCCTACGAGATCAAGCGTGCTGCGCTCCAAGCACTTTCGTGACAGCGACTATGTACAAAACCCGGCTCTCATGCAGTCGCTGGGATTGACGATCAAGAGTGTGCGACTGAACAGCGACGCGGTTCCTTCTGTGTTTCCGCACCTGAAGGGGCCCTCGCCGCCACCACGACTTGCCTTCGTGAATTTTAAATTTCTTAAATTTTTTTGTTGTTGTGATGCACCTCGGATGTTTCTGGCGGTCGCGAATCTGCCGAATTTCGAGGCAGCAGCAGCAGTCCTCCTCTTTCCCCATTTGCACGCAGTGAGCGCATGAGCACCTATGGCGAAAACACAGATATCAGCACGCAGCATCGAAATCAGCTACTCTACACGACAGTCGCATGCTTC